>CM040183.1:26841053-26933553 GCA_022606455.1 Callitettix versicolor
CTCTCTAGATTTTACAGTACGACTAAATTTGTAGCGCTCGGTGACGTCACCATTAAATTATCCTGTTTATGTCCTGCTACGTCATTTTCATTGTAAATGTAATATAGCTTAATGCAACGTCGGCCTCGGAATTCCCTCAGCTCTAGTATATTGTACTATACAGCTAGATGGGAGATTCTTGTCAAGGTGACATTCAAAACAGAGCAGTCGGGGAGAGAGGGGGGCTTGTATTCCTCAATGCTGCAGAGGATTTGTTTTAAAGAACTCATTTATTTTGTATGTCCTGTACCGTGTGTCCTGTTTATACAGTTATTAAAACTTTGTTATGTACGTTAAATGGAAAAAGAGTTTTATATAAGGTAAATCGAAATAACCTGGTCATTGAAGATTTAGGAAAACACAAAATTTCACTAACGCAGCTGTATCTGACGTGATAGAATCGGATTTCCAACGTTAGATTATTTTAACATGTATCATGTTTATGGGCTGATCGTGATGATGGATTTTGCGCGTAACGTGATGCGAGTGCACAAATTGATTTTGATGGTGTAATAAAAGATCAGTTGTTTTATATTAATTCGTAACGATCAGGTGATTTCATTGAACAGCTGATAGACTATAAAAAGTTTTAGGTTATGTTATTAAAAACTAGCTGTGTTAATTTGTCGTGTTTTCGAAAAAATACATCGTAATACATCGTAATTAAAATAAAACGGAAGAGAAAACCTGATACATGATTTTTATTTTTGGTTCAATAATAGAAATTAGTTTTTTATCTTACGTTTTTATTTTACGTTTATTTGAAAATATGGTTTTACTATCGTAATCAGCGTGTATTATTATTTTAAACTTTAAAAATAACATACAAAATAAGACAACTAAAATTAAGAAAAATAAGAATAATTAATTGCAATCAATTTTGAAATTTTTTTTGCAGTTGCGGAACTGGCCGACAGAAGTGAAAATTTAAATAAATATTATCATATTGTAATGCTCTAACAGTTTTGAAGAATTATATCGACAATTAGTTCAGTGGTGCTCATTAATAATTTAAATAATTATTGAACGTATCTATATACGTAATATTAAAGAACAATCTTATGAAAATTATGTTGTTGTTGTTTTCCAATGGCTTCCGCTTGCTCACGCTATCTTTGATCTTGCTTCCCAGTAGAGGCCAGGGAGGTGTCTTCTTCTCTGCTTCTCTTTATCTAATTTTCTGCAGACCAGGGGATGGTCCTTGTTCTTGATGGTGTCTGGGCATTCACACAATGTGCAGTTGTCATAGTTTAATATCTTAATTTTCTTCAGGTGTTCATTCGGACAGTCGTGTCCAGTTGTCAGCCAAAAGACCGCGACAGATGTCCTCCTCTGGAGGTCCTTGACCTTCCCATACAAGTCGAATACATTCTCATAAGGCTTGTTTTTTATGTCTTCCTTGACTTTGTTTGTAAATTCAAGATAAGGTGTTCGCTTCAGTGCTAATCCTAGCCTCTAGTGTGAGCATTATTTTTGGTTTCTGCACTATAAGGGTTCCTTGTTTGGCCAGCTTGTCTGCCCGCTCATTCCCTTGTATGCCTACTTGTGACGGGATCCACTGCAGTACCAATTCCTTGGTAATGTGTTTAACTATTTTGTATTTCTTCTGGATCGATGAAAATTATGTTGAAAATATGTTTAATGAAAACGATCTAAACTTTTGTGCTAGCTGGGCTGGATAATATAATGGCGTAAATTATAATTTAAATATATTTTATTGAACTTATTTAAGTACATAATCATATTTACATTATTAATATAGTAAAATATTAAATGTGAATACATTATGAAAAATATACTTAACTATAAACACTTGAAAGAATTTTGTATTATGTGGGTCGGGTGAGTATTAAAATGGCGTTAGTTATAATTAAAGTGTTTATTGTTAAACGTATTTATAAATATAATTTTAAGCAAAAATTAATGGAAAAAACTGCTTAAATCGTGACGGCCAAAAACCTTATATGTCAGCTATGTTCAGCGTAACCGTGACGGCCAAAACCTGACAGCAGGTCAGGTGCGCCTATAGACATTTTCACTTTAAAATTTATGAGTTCTACAGGTTTGAAATTGCCGCCGTTTTGAAACTGTTAACGTATTTTGTTTGTTAACGAATTTGCTATTATAAAGTTTTATGCCAATTTTGAATGCCAACTGTTCCATGCTAATAGTATAATTGATTTTTGTGCCAAGTTTGAATCAAATCTGACTAAAATTGCGAACCGAATACAGTTTTTGACTATGATTATTCAAATTTTCAAATATATAAATAAAAAAATATTAATTTAGCATATTGTTAGTTTTGTACGGTAATGATTTTGCCACCGGGTAAATTTACAAGTGATTTGGACTTGGTATTGGAAATATTTGTCAGAAGGCGTCCATTCTGTGTTTCGCTTGCGTCCTTGTAACAGATTTATGGAAAGCAACTTTATTTGGAACAATTTACATTTGATATAAGAAAATTGTGCGTAATTCCTACTCCAGTATAAGGAATATGGAGCTACTAAACACATAGGCTGTGCCTTTATTATTCTAAAAAAGAAATGCGCTTCAAAGGTCCTTTGCTGGATATAATGGCTTCATTAAAACAAGATGCAAGGACAAGTTGTTCGCTTAGTTCTACATGTGTGCCCGAGGTAACGAGCTGTCTTGGCAAAACTTTTTAATAAACTCAAATAATACTGCGCTACTTTCAACATTAGTCTAATAGGCTACTTGTTAGAATTTTACTTACTTGTTAGTTGGATGGAAACGGTTAATGCCGCAGGTTCGAGTCCAATTTTTACCGTTAAGTTTAGTCTTCTAAAAAATAATAGACTCAATAGAACACTATATCTCAAATGAAATAAAGAGACCGAAAAAATAGCGCAACATTCCCTCAATCATACGTTTTCCTTAAAACGTACTGTTCAAAAGGAATTTTTGAAAATCGGTTAATTAGATTTTGTCAAAATGATCCGGACGTTCCAGTACAAACCAATTTTTTTGAGAATGTCCGTCTGCGTGTCTTTCTTCTTCCATCCCTCCTATTTTTTCTTCTTCTTTCTCTCTCCTTCATCATCCCCCTTACTCTCTATACCTTTTTTCTCTCTCCCTACCTCAAATCTGTCCCTCTACCTCCTTACTCTTTCCTCTCCTTCTATCTCCCTCTTTCCACTCTCTACCCCTCTTTTTCTCCTTTTTAGCGTGACAGTGCGTGTCGCGGATATTTATATTCGAATAATTAATACTTACACATATACACATACACACACACACACACACACACGCACGCACACGCACACGCTCAAACACACACACACACAGGCGCGCACACACACACACACACACACACACACACACACACACACACACACACACACACACACGTTTATACACATACTTTGTATTGACCTACGATTACTTAGATTAACGAATTTGCTATTATAAAGTTTTATGCCAATTTTGAATGCCAACTCTTCCATGCTAATAGTATAAGTGATTTTTGTGCTAAGTTTGAATCAAATCTGACTAAAATTGCGATCTAAACTATATCGTAAAGTGATCTAAGAGTAAGAATCGTGGCTAATTTTCTGGTTCAAGTTTGTGTCTTATTACTTATTACTTACTATGACGTAGTACTACTCAGCTGAAATTTCTCGTTTGACAACGAAAATTTAAAATAACCAACGACCTTGAAATTAATTACTTGAGTACGAAGTGAGCCCGTCTTGCAAGTGCTTGTAAATTTTGTTAGAATGTGGGGTGGGTGGGTTTATTGAAAGCAAATTAATTGTTTGTTAAGGTTCGCCAGTCAATTCGTTATCTTACAGGCTCACAGACTTGCCTCCACAGACAAAGAACACTTTCCTTCAAACATCTTATTGACGTTTTCCCTTAGCTGCTCTTAATATTCTGTTATAAAGGAAATATTTAATTAGGTTGCTTAGTTTTCATCCTGAAAATAACGCTCGTTTAACCTGATGCACATGAAAATATAGCGTTATTTTACAGAATACATTAACTAATTTCAGTTGAAAAATTCGTTTTTTTCCAAACTCGCCATGAAAATTGATTTCGGTAACAACTTGAGACGAATTTTCCTTCCAGTAGTTTCAAAATGGCGGTCATTTCAAATCATTAAAAATCATTACTTAGAAACTACACAAACACACATAAATACACATACACACTGTTCGCGCTTAAAATTAAATATACCTTCCATTACCTATCCTAATTGCTCAATTAAATTGACTACTGGGAGCTGGCGCTATCTGGTGACAAAAAGAAGAAACAGCACTACTAGACAGCTCCCTATATTCAACTGATAGGCCAGTCCAATGTCAAACATCGCTACCGCCGCATTACAGTCCCGGCTCTGTGATTCCTTTGTGCGACACTGCAGACTCAAAAAGACTTGGCTAAGGGGGAAATCTAACAAGAGGAAGAAGTAAGGTGAGCAATTTCCTTATCCCTTCTATTTAGAATTATTCCTAACCTAAGCACTTACTTCGTTATTGCCTTTTTAGCTACCAGAGGTGACAGGCACATACATAACGAACGTTTGGTCCTCCGGGCCGGATATAATGAGACTTCGGCCCTTCAGGCTGAATATTCAATTTTTGGGGTTACAATTCAATTTGTTGAATTTATATACAAAAATTATTAATTTAATAATTTTATTTATTTAGTGTTTTGATATTAGAAATTTTATTTAATATCATATTTACTTGTACTTGGCAAAATAAGAAGTGGCTGTAATTTTAAAAAATGAATATTTTTTATTTTTTGCAAAAAAATTATTTTTTAAAGAAAATCTTATTGAGAGAAGGTTGGAGCAGGCTCAAGGTCATCAGATTAGGAAGGGTTTCTACCTGCGTATGTGTGTCTTCGGGTTCTCTTGTTTACCTTTAGGCTATCAGTTATCAGTCAACTGGATTTATTTATTTCATTTAACTTCCGTTTAAAAATAATTTTAATTTATTTTTCGTTGCTAATTGTAAAGTTTATGAGTTGTGGAGGTACAAATTTATGTAAGTTAAATTTTGTAAAATTTATTATTTTAAAATGTCTGATAAAAATCCGAAAATTAAAACTTTATTCTTCTTCTTCTACGTTTCACCCACTTTGGGGGACGATTGATCAATCAATGTTCAGTGTGTCGTGCTTTCCTGTCCGCCCAGTATTTCTTCATCCTTTCAGATCTTGCCGTCCTCTCTGCCTCAGAAATCCTATATGGTATTTTGGTCTTGACCCTGTCCTGGAACCTCTTCATTTTACCTTCGATTATACTCTTTGCGGATCTATCTGCAAGCATCTCTTCTGTAATTTGAAACTCTCGTAGGTCCCTCTCTATCTCCTTAAACCAGTTCAGTTTGGTTTTCTTATTGCGGAAAAAGTCAAAGATCCTTTTTGTTATCCTTTTCGGGTCCATTCGTAGGATGTGACCATAGAAGTCAATCCTCCTTTTCTTTATTGTATGGGACATCTTTTCGGTCCTCCTATACAGGGTCTCATTACTAATGTGCATAAGTTTATTATTATAGAATTTGGGACCTAGAATTTTCCGTAGAATTTTTCTTTCTTTGATCTCCAACTTTTCCATTGGTCCATAAGTCGTTATGGACAACGTATCCGCAGCATAAAGGGCTTCAGGCTTGACTACAGTGTTATAATGTCTTATCTTGGCATTCCAGGAGAGTGATTTTTTGTTATAGGTGTCTTTTGTGAGCTGGAAAGCTATTTCCATTTTGTTTCGTCTAGATTCCATGGCTTTCTTCTCTAGACCATTCCAGCTGATCCACTCTCCGAGGTACTTGAAATCCCTGACAATCTCCATTTTCTGTTCCCCCACTTTCAAATATTTTGGAGGATTCTTAATGTTTGTTATTATTTTGGTCTTTCCAAAGGCGATTTTGAGGCCTACCTTCCCCGCTTGCTTCAGCAGTTCGAGGGACTGCTCCTGGCTTCCTCCCATGTCTCGGCCAGTAAAGCCATGTCATCTGCAAAAGCCAAACACTTGATCTTAATGTCCCTGTTTACCGATCCCAGTCGGATCCCGCCACTGGCTGTTTTATCCCATTCCTGACTACCTTCTCCAAGACACAGTTGAACAGGAGAGGGACAGTCCGTCACCCTGTCGTACACCAGTTTTGATCTCAAAAGGGGCTGACAATTCCCCCATGAATTTAACTTTGGAAAATGTATTAGTGAGGCTTTCCCTGATGAGGTTTGTTGTTTTGCCATCCAGACCTAGTTCTTTTAATATAGCAAGGAGAGCTTCCCGATCTAATGAGTCATACGCCTTTTGGAAGTCAATGAAGGCGATGACATACTTCTTCGCCCTCGACTTCTGATAGGCTATGAGATTTTTGAGATTCAATATTTGCTCCGGACAAGATCTCCCCTTTCTGAATCCAGCTTGATATTCTCCCAACTGATAATCTAATTATGGTTCTGCTCTATTAAGTAAGGCCCTCGAGAATATCTTATAGGTAACATCCAAAAGAGATATGCCCCTGTAGTTGTTGGGGTCCTTTTTATCCCCCTTCTTGTGGATTGGGTGGATAAGGGCCATCTTCTATTCTTCTGGAATCATTTCCTTTAGCCAGATTTCCTGAAAAACTTTTTGTAGGGATTCTATTGCTTCCTTGCTGGCATTCTTCCAAAGTTCGGCTGTGATCTGATTTTCTCCTGATGCTTTGTTGTTTTTAAGGCTAGATATGATCGTTTCCAGCTCCTCAACGGTTGGCGGCTGTGAGTCAGGGTTAGTATTTATGGGGACACTAAATGTCATTTTTAACTAATGACTAAATGTCATTAAAACTTTATTATTTAGGCTAGAAAAATTATTTTTGCGCATACAGCAGTTGTATGATGTTTCCCAATTACTTCGAACTGACAAGTCTAAAATCCCAGAGTTTCATACACGTTTAGCGAAGTTAGAAGAGACTTTTCTTAGTTATGAAAATACTATTGATGATATCATAGAAATCTTGGTTACTAATCATCCGACAGAAAAAGTTGATACTTATCAACAAAAATTACAAGCAGCTGAAACCTTGTACATCGAGATAATGAACGTTTCTTCGAAGTTTAAGGTCCCTACTGTACCTACTTCTTCAAAAAAGGTTTCCGTAAACTTACCGAAAATTTCTTTGAAAACTTTCGATGGTACTAACCTTTCTGAATGGCAGAGTTTTTCAGATAATTTCATATCATTAATTCATAGTAACGCCGATCTGGATGATGTGACTAAATTGCAGTATTTAATTTCAGTTTTAGATGGAACTCCCTTGTCAATTGCTAGGACTTTGCCCGTTACAGGGGCAAATTACGCTGTTATTTGGAAGTTATTGACTGATAAATATGATGATAAAAGATTGATTGCTTCATATCTTTTAGATTTAATTTGTGATTTCACTCCATTGAATGTGGAAAATTCAGAGAATTTAAATAAATTCTTATCTACATTTTATGAAGCCACTTCCGCTCTTAGGCATCTCAAGATCGAAGATTTAGTGGATTTTATTTTGTTGTATCTATCTTTAAAGGTACTCCCAGTTTCAACAAGGAAACAATTTGAGAGTAAATTTTTGACGACAAATATACCAACTGTTGAAAATCTACTTGAGTTCATAAGAGAACACACCGGAGTTTTAGAAACATTGAAGTCCAAGTCAAGTAATAATAATACGACAGGATCTTTATCCTCATCCAAAAACCTTGGAATTTTGCATCCAAGTACTCCCAAGCGATTTATGGGAAAAAAGAAAAGTGCCAATTTGGCTGCTTATACTCAGACAAGCAAGGTTAACTGTTCCTTTTGTGCAGAATCGCACACCTTGTTTTCGTGCGCCACCTTTCTTAAACTGAATGCTTTACAAAGAAAGGACTGGGTACTCAAAAATAAGCGCTGCTTTAATTGTTTAAAAAGCAACCATTTTAGTTTTAATTGTTCTGCCAAAGGTGTATGTCGCCACTGTAAAAAGAAACATCACACTTTATTGTGCTTTCAAAGTGAGACTCCTATTGCACAGAAAGAGACTTTTAAAACAGAAAAAGTTAATGATTCCGCTAATTATACGGATAATGACGAACCTGAGGGTTCTAATTCGAAGGAACAGCAAACTGCATGTACCTCTTTGGAACATTCCAGTACTGCGGTATTGTTAGGCACAGCTGTTGTGCTAGTAAAAGATAGTTCATGTATCTATCAGCCCGTCAGGGCGCTTATTGATTCTGGATCAATGACTCCGTTCATCACAACTTCTTGTTTGCGACGATTAGGTCTCAAAAGAAGAAAGTATCATTGCTCAGTAGCAGGTTTGGGTGATCAGAAGTTGTCCAATATTCAAGGTGTTGTGACTTGTGAGATTAAGTCAGTATTTGGAAGCCAGACCTTTATTACGGAAAGTGTGGTTGTCAACAGAATAACTTCTGATTTGCCGATTGCAGATATCAACATTGCTGAAAATTCTAAATTTTCACATTTAAAATTAGCGGATCCAGAATTTAATAAAACTGGAAAAATTGACTTACTTATTGGAGCCGATTTATTTCGTTGTTGTTTGACGGCGAAAAATTTATGATAAAAAAAGTGGGCTCACTGCTTTGAGCTCCGCTTTTGGTTGGATTGTAACAGGAAAGGTTCACATTCATGGGCCAAACAAACATAATAGTTTGGTCGCATTGCCTTCAATGCTGAAGCCCTCTTTGGAAGAGGCACTTATAAAGTTTTGGGAGTGTGAACAGCCCATTGTAGATTGTCTTCATGTTAATCCTGAAGATGTTACCTGTGAAGAGAATTTTAAAAATAATTATTTTCGCCTTGAGAATGGACGTTATGTGGTCCCATTGCTCTTTAATGCAGACCCTTCTTTGTTAGGTCAGTCTTTTCACAAGCTCTCTCTCGTTTACATTCTTTGGAGAGGCGCCTGGCACTTAATCCAGACCTTAAAAGAATTATATTGACTTCATGCGTGAATATCAAGCTTTAGGACACATGAGAGAGGTGAAAAAAGGTGAAGGAAAGTATTTTTTACCTCACCACCCTGTTATTAAAGAGTCAAGTAGCACGACAAAAATTAGATGCGTTTTTGATGCTTCTATGAAAACGAGCACAGGAAAATCTTTGAATGATTTATTATTTAAAGGGCCAAAACTACATCAGGAGATTGTGGACATGTTACTTAAATTTAGATTATATCCGTTTGTATTTACCGCGGATGTACGTAAGATGTTCCGCCAGATAATGGTTAAGAGTGAAGATTGCGCTTTTCAGCACATTCTATGGCGGGAGTCTACTAAAGAGCCGGTGAGAGAGTTTGAACTTCTTACAGTGACTTATGGTGTTAAATCTTCTCCCTTTTTATCTAATAGGGTGCTATTTCAATTAAGTGAAGATAAAAAAGAGAGATTTCCTCTTGCTTCAGAGATAGTAAAGAATAGTACGTATGTGGATAACATAATTCAAGGGTTTTTTGATGGAGAGGTTGCTCTTTTAGCAAGATATCAGCTTGTAAACCTGATGAAAATGGCACAACTTGAGTTGCATAAGTTTGCCAGTAATGATCCCTCTATTCTAGATGGATTGCCTGCTGATCATTGTGAGTTCAGTAAGGACTTCGGGGAAATAATTGAACAACCTATTAGTATGTTAGGTATTCAATGGCAGCCAAGGCTTGATTTTCTGTTTTACAAGGATCTTCCGGCGAGGAAAGAATTCACAAAAAGAGGAATTTTGAGTTTGATTGCTGGTATTTATGACCCGCTTGAACTTGTATCACCAGCTGTATTTACTGCAAAGTGCTTTATTCAGGAATTGTGGCTTGTAGGCATGGATTGGGATGCTGAATTGCCTGATGCATTGTGTGTTCGCTGGAAAAAATTTCTTGCTCAGCTTCAGGAATTAAATAAAATTAAGGTCCCAAGATTTGTAAATAGTGACCGGGCCACAGAAAATATTTTGATTGGTTTTTGTGATGCTAGCCAGCGTGGCTATAGTGCAGCAATTTATTTGAAAAATAAGAACACAAATAAGGTTTTTTTATGTTTTGCCAAATCCAAAGTGGCTCCATTAAAAACTTTGTCAATTCCTCGTCTCGAATTAAATGGTGCAGTACTTCTTTCAAGCTTACTGAAACATTTTATTTCTCTATCAAATTCCATTATTAAGATTTCAGAAATTTATGCTTTCACAGACTCCACAACAGTACTTAGCTGGTTGAAAACACCACCTTATTTATTAAAAACGTTTGTAGCAAACAGAGTTGTTGAGATATTGAACAACTCAAGCCCTGAATGGTGGGGCTATGTATCTACTGCCCACAATCCCTCAGATCTTTCAAGCAGAGGCTTGTATCCAGCGGATCTCGTGGATAATGTTAAGTGGTTTGAAGGACCTGATTGGTTATCATTAGATTCTGGTGACTGGCCAAAAAAGACACCTCTCCTGCAGAAGGTTCCAGAAACAAAGGAGCCCTCCTATGTTTCACTTGTGAGTTCAACGAATCCTTTTTTGGACGACTTTATTAATCGTTTTTCTTCTCTTCTTAAGCTGCAACGTTCTACAGCTTATGTACTTCGTTTTGTACATAATTTGAGAGTACCTCAGACCTCCAGGAAAAGAGGATCCATTACAGTTTTAGAACTGCAGAATTCCATGGAATTGTTAGTTAAAGGTGTACAAAAACAGGAATTTCATTCTGAGATGAATGCATTATCGAACAAACAATCTTGTTCTAAATACTTATCATCCTTAACCCCTTTTATTGACGATCGGGGTGTGTTGAGGGTGGGGGTAGGTTACGTCACTCTGACCTCCTGCTCTTTCTAAACATCCTCTTTTGTTGCCTAAAAAACATCATTTGGTGAACTTAATAGTGGATTATTTTCACAACTGCTATCTTCATGCAGGACCCCGTGCACTGCAATCGCTAGTGACACGTAGATTTTGGATTCTAGGAATTAGAAATGTGATCAGAGCAAGAATAAAACAATGTTTGGTGTGTGTAAAATTAAAAGCACAGTCCTTTCAACCTATTATGGGTGACTTGCCCGATGTGAGAGTGAAATTGGAACGTCCCTTCTTAAATGGTGGAGTGGATTTAGATGGACCTTTCTACATAAAAGAAAGTAAAAGAAGGAATGTAAAAATTCACAAGTGCTACCTTGCTTTATTTATATGTTTAGCTACGAAAGCAGTGCATTTAGAAATTGTTTCTGATTTAACAAGCAGCTCATTTTTAGCTGCACTGGATAGGTTGATGGGCAGAAGAGGGCACTGCCAAAAAATTTATTCGGATCAAGGAACGAATTTTCTTGGAGCAAATAGATATCTGACAGGACTCTACAAATCTTTGAAGGAGATTACCTCAGAAGAAAGTTTTTTGGACGCCTGCTCTACACGGGGTGTGACATGGTCTTTCAGTCCCCCCGCGGGTCCCACATTTGGAGGATTGTGGGAGAGAGGTATACGCTCCTGCAAACAGCACTTGCGGAGTGTAATTGGAGTGCAGGTTCTTACCTGGGAAGAGCTAGAGACTCTATTTATTAAAGTGGAGGCTATGTTAAATTCTAGACCAATGTGTGCATTGTCTACAGATCCTCAAGAATTCGACGCTTTAACTCCCGGTCATTTCTTAGTGGGGAGCCCCATAGTGGGTCTGCTGGAAGAAAACTTATTAGATATTCCTCAAAATAGACTTGATCGCTGGAGATTGGTTAAAAAAATGAGTCAACATATATGGAAGAGATGGAGTCAGGAGTACCTTCATACTCTTCTTCCTAGATCAAAGTGGACTCAGCAGTCTAACAATTTAAAGTGTGGAGACTTGGTATTAATAAAAGAAGCCAACTCAACGCCACTTCGCTGGAAGTTAGGAAGAATTACTGAAACTTTTCCAGGACACGATGGAATTGTAAGGGTCACTTCCATTCGTACTGCTGCTGGTACACTTCGGAGACCAGTGTCAAAGTTGGTCCCTTTACCAACAAAGTAGTGTTTTTTTGTTCTCATTTTTCAAGAACTTTAAGTTTAGTTTGAGTTTTATACCTCCACTTAGGTTTTTTGTGTTAGTTGCTAAGTAGACACCCCTTATGGGTTGACAATTATGTTTGTACTGCCAAGTACAAGTAAACATTTTCATTTTTCTTTTGATGTGTTGGGTATCATCATTCAGTTCAAGATAACCTTTTACTTTTTTGTTTTTCGATACTTAACACTTATAACTTAAATAACTTCTTTATTTAGGTGGGGGGTATGTTCGCGCTTAAAATTAAATATACCTTCCATTACCTATCCTAATTGCTCAATTAAATTGACTACTGGGAGCTGGCGCTATCTGGTGACAAAAAGAAGAAACAGCACTACTAGACAGCTCCCTATATTCAACTGATAGGCCAGTCCAATGTCAAACATCGCTACCGCCGCATTACAGTCCCGGCTCTGTGATTCCTTTGTGCGACACTGCAGACTCAAAAAGACTTGGCTAAGGGGGAAATCTAACAAGAGGAAGAAGTAAGGTGAGCAATTTCCTTATCCCTTCTATTTAGAATTATTCCTAACCTAAGCACTTACTTCGTTATTGCCTTTTTAGCTACCAGAGGTGACAGGCACATACACACACTTTTAAACACATACTTTGTAATGAACTTCAAAAAAATCTACGAGTAAAATGCATTACTCATTTCCTGGTTCCTGGTTTGTCCTTTACTATTTACTATGAAGGTCGCTGCATTAGCTCATTTCACAACGATAATGTAAAATAATTTTATAATATTTCCTTGTCTTAAAGGTCAACAATGTCTTAAATGGTATTTCTTTTTTTTCGTAATTGGGACAACGTTTACTAGTTCAAAAATATTGAACTGTTTATTATATCACTACAGGAAGTGTAAGAGGCACATTATACTATCAAAAAAACGTCAAATTTGATCGAAGATCGTTGATGAAATAAAGTTGACAGCTTTTTGATGAACTAACGATTTTATCTAAATTTTATGAATCTTTCACATGTTGTAATCTTTGACAAAGATTTGAAAAACACCAAAATTATGTCGTTTCCTGTTTCTGTCATATTATTCCTTCCGTTATTTTCATTGCATACAATTTAAATGATGGCGACTTTATCATAGAATTCTGAAGCAGTAAAAACATTAATTATACAATATGAAAAAGGAGATTCTTCGTGGAATATCCACACTAACGGTTACAAAAACATCTAAAATATACTATTTCTTAAGAATCGTCTATTTGAATCACGATTTTCGAAATGCAGTTCTTTAGTAATAGTGGCATTTACACCTAGTATCTTTCTCCTTTGTTTCGTTTTTCTTTCTTTTTCTGTAGTATTGCCCAAGATAAGTTCTTAATACAGCAGTATAACAAGCATTATTCGATCCGTTACAACTAATGCACTTGAGTAAATATAACCTCAAAATATATCTTATTGCTGATCAAAGAAATTTTACGAATGTAATATGTTTTTTTATACATTTTTGACAAATATTTGTACAAGATATTTCACCAAATGTTTAACAAATATTTGACAAATATCTTTGGTAGTGTGATATGGTCCTACAGAATTACACAAAAAATAATTTATTGTTATTGCAGATAGCAGAGTTGGAGGATTAAACAAAACATAATTTTGTACACTTTCATATAATCTATTTGCTTAAAAAAATAGTTTGCAGCCTTTTTGAGAACAAAACGTTTTCCCGGAACACGAACTGTCAGCAATTTAGTTAAATTTCTTTAAATTTGCATATTTATTTTCACCACTCTCGCCGAATTGTACTTACCCTAACAAGAAACGCCGTCATTTCTTTGCAACCCTAGATCCTTCATTATGCCACGGCAGTCAAATACGAAATCCCTTTCATTTCCTCCGTAACTTCTATTTAGAAATTCCATTCAACCATTCCACTTGAATCAAATGAGTTATGTTTGATATATATATATATATATATATATATATATATATATATATATATATATATATATATATATATATACACGGGAGCTTAAAATGAGCGTCGATTTTACAATACCTCATGATGCCAGGACCTCTAGATCATTTGGGGGGGGTTATTCATATATATATATATATATATATATATATATATATATATATATATGTGTGTGTGTGTGTGTGTGTGTGTGTGTGTGTGTGTGTGTGTGTGTGTGTGTGTGTGTGTGTGTGTGTGTGTGTGTGTGTGTGTGTGTGTGTGTGTGTGTGTGTGTGTGTGTGTGTGTGTGTGTGTGTGTGTGTGTGTGTGTGTGTGTGTGTGTGTGTGTGTGTGTGTGTGTGTGTGTGTGTGTGTGTGTGTGTGTGTGTGTGTGTGTGTGTGTGTGTGTGTGTGTGTGTGTGTGTGTGTGTGTGTGTGTGTGTGTGTGTGTGTGTGTGTGTGTGTGTGTGTGTGTGTGTGTGTGTTAGTTCGATCGTCCGTAATGTAATTTTCGTCCGATGATTCAAACTTGAACAATAATCGATTTCAGTAATAGCTGTTAATTCGTTAAACAGTTTCAAAATGGCGGCCATTTAAACCTTTGAATTCTTTGATCGGTTTATTCTAGGATCAATCACGATTTCCAAATTTTTTTCGTCTTAAATTGTTTTGGAAATTTTATTTCATCATCGTAATCAGCGTTAAGCATTGCGTAAATTAGCGTTTCGAATTTTGAAATTCCGTCGAAATTAAGTACTTTAATCTGATGGCGGTCAGGGTTCATTTTCACATGTTAAATGCAAATTTAAAGCAAAAATATGGCAGTTGTCGATGCTGTTTACGGTGGAGAAATTAGAGTTTCAAAAAGATGGTAAGATAAGTAAAAATCCTTTCGGAAATCAGTCCATTTCCATTCGATTCCATCACGTCATTTAGACAGCTGCATCGAATGTAAATGTATTTTATTGTTTAAAACACCGACCTAAATCTTAATGCGTTATCGATATTTGAGTACCTTGACGTCGGGTCTTTCACGAATATCTTATTTTATCATTAGCTCCTTAACGTAATATTTTTACTTCTACATTCGGTACAAATATTTTTTATTAATTAATATTTTATTAATATTCGGTGTACATATTAGTGTATTTTGTTTTCGTGGAAAATTTAAAAAGGTCTTTGCATAATTTATACTAACTGCTTATACGAAAGGTGTAACCAGCCCTTATTTACGTAAGGAATATTTACACTGACAAAATGTTTTTAGATACGACAGGTAATCCTGCCCTTAATCCTGGCCATAGTGTAAGCGATGATCCTGCGGAAAGCCGGGTAGGATTAATGCGATAAAGTTAATTGCAGAAACGTATTCCCTCGCACAGTTTTGCCTTGTATAATTTTATTTACTAATTCAAATAGTATAGGAGTTAAAAACGTTATCAGAAGTTTGAAGGAATTAATTTTACATCTAATGTAAAAGTGAAATATAATCACAGCACGCTTCTGTATCGTGGACGTAATAAAAGCGATTTAAAAAAAAAAATTCGTATTACATTCATATGAATGTAATATATTTTTAGCGCGGCTTGGTACTTTTTAAGCGGTTAGTTTTCCAGATCGGAAAGAATATGATTAATTTTTAACCTCTAAAAGGACCGAGAGATGGTCAGTAAATGTCCACACTTTTGAAAAACTTCTTAAAAACGGAAACTATATTATAAAAAATTTGAAAAAAATATTTTGTGTCATAAAACGTTTATTTTACATACTGTATCAATTAAAAACCTCTAGCACTTCTGTTTTGTTTTTTTATGCGGCAAAAAGTAAGACGTGGACTTTTTTACCCCTCACTTGGTCGAACTTATAACTGAAAATAACTGTATTTAATAAACTTCTATTACTCGTGGTATTTTTATACATTTTTTTATATAACAATTGTAGTTTTTCCAAATTTATATGTATTATCACTTTTTTTACTGTCACAGTTGGTACACCTCTTATCTTTATATGCAACATATGTTGTGCTGCTAACCTGTATGTTGTGAAGGAGACGACAAATAGGGCCTAAACTGTACACAACAATAACTTTGTTATTCATGTGACAAGTGGGAAAGTCAGTAAAAAAATAAAATACTTGTTACAATTGTACCGATCCAGAATTATCAGATTATTGCAACAGTTAGTGAAATTTATAACTGATGAACTCTTCTAGATGTAAGTAGTTTGTAAAATATAAATCATATAGCATTTTTTCTATAATTAATAGTATGACTATTTTTATATATTTCAATCTATTGATGAGGTAGATATTCTTTTGGTATATAAGTATATTTAACTTCCAATTAAAAGGACTAATAATAAATAGAAAGAATAATAATAAAAATAATAGTATCAACAACAATAATCATAATAGCTATCTCAATACTAATAATTATTACAATAATAATTTCAAAAAAAAGAAATATAGATCGAGTTTTATACTTAAAATCTCTCAAAACTCTAGTTTACTGAGTGGATATTTTTTAACCTTTTCTGGGTGTTACCTTGGTCCTTCAAGGGTTAAATTAAAATTCATTATTTAGAACGGTCATTATTAAGAATTTTAAAACTATATAGAAAGTAAAAAACAATCTGATAGCGTTTATTAATAATTGTTTTATTTTAAATGTAATTTGAAAATTTTCTACGTCGATTACGTTGGTGAAATCAGACTTTCGAAACAGTGTAAGATAAAAAAAAAAGTTAAACATTTTTCTGCGGTCAGGTTTAATTTTTTTGTAAAGTGCAATACGATGGTATTTAATACATGTATTTAATGTGTAATACATGTATTTAATATGTATTTAAATACATTATACATATTAATATGTATTTAAATACATTAAATGTATTTAATATGTATGTAAGCATATTAAAGTGTTATTATGGTCACTATGTTCAGTATAATGATCTGCCTTCCATAGCTTCATCAATTCTACTTTCGTTGATGCGTTTCGGAGAACCTCCGTCTTCAAAAACTATATCTATACTCTATACTATAGATGGAGGTGCTCCGAAACGGGTCAACGAAAGTAGAATTGACGAAGCTAGGGAAGGCAGATCATAATACTGAACATAGTGACAATAATCCTAGCAGAAAAGAAGAAGAATATAAGAAGAATGTTTATTATGGTATTTGTTATTGCTTAGAAAATCGCTTCTGTTTCATACGCGAGACAACTGTATACGGCGATTATTTGCCATTGGAAATGAGCTATTGGAAAATGAGCTATTGGAAAATGAGCTATCGAAGCGGTTATAATGGTAACATCCAGACCTGGGATCTAGAAATGGTGCCGATCTTGATATCTAGATCATTTTTTGAGGGTTAGTTAAAATTTATACATATACATGTGTGTGTGTGTGTGTGTGTGTGTGTGTGTGTGTGTGTGTGTGTGTGTGTGTGTGTGTGTGTGTGTGTGTGTGTGTGTGTGTGTGTGTGTTTTAGCAACAAAATTAGTGTAATTTGCAACTATTTTATTCAACGTTAAAACTGCATAAAATAGCAATTGGAATTTAAGAAATTGATTTTTACGGCGGTCAGGGTTCATTTATCATTCATCTTAAATTTAACTTAACAGTTTGAAATTCGAATATATGCAGATTTTAACGCTGAATATGATTTTAAAATTACAATTTAAAAAATACTTTTGGATGTTAGCTTTCATTACCGCAGCGGGACAGTTATGAACTACGAATATTTCAATTTTATACAAATAAATAAACAGCAAATACGTAGGGACTGTTTAGACGTCAGGGGTGCCTGACTTTCAGCCTAACTGTATTATCAAAACTTTTTTTATTATAACACTGCTTATTTTTATTTATGATGTCATTAGTTATGTTGTTATTGACGTATAAGTCGTACGTATATAAAGCAGACTACATCATTTTGTAGTATTGATAACACAAGATGTCAAGGGAATAAGATATACGAGGAAATATTATTTAGACTGGGGAAGTAATATAGGTGGAACGTGTGGGAACAGTTCAAGGTAAGGAACGTGGGCTGAATCAGGGAAGATTACGGGGTTAATGAACCCTGTTCAACTCTAGAACAAGGAACGTTGGTAACTGAGAAAAAAGACTTCCAATTAAGTGTAGTAGCCTATGCATATTTATAAATGCCTTCTTTTTCAAACTTATTGGAATAAATTAATTATTTCCCTTTCATTAAAAATGTCCGGTAAATTAATTTTGGCGCGGACTGCCTTATTTAAAATTTCCAATAAAATAAATGGTACAAAAAATTATCAGTTTCAATTATTTACCAACATGGTTGAAAGCTATTTAGCTCAATACGTTGAGCTAAAGCTTTCAGATTGGAAGCTACCGACAAAAACCCAGTAAAGTGGCATAATTTCTGAAAATCAAATATTAGTAAAATATAAAGAATCATTACTGAACCGAATGTACCAAATTTGAAATAAAAAAAAAATACTTTTCTTGTGTGTGTGTGTGTGTGTGTGTGTGTGTGTGTTTGCGATCAAAAAAGATGAAAAAATATACCAGGTACAGGCTACCTGGGTTAAGATACCATCACTCCTCAGAGTGTGGAACTCAAGTTAATTTCAAGATATTGATACTCGTATAACCACTAAAAGACCACCAAAAGCATTCCTCTTCTGTAAACCACACCACGGAACCACCGCCAAGTGTTATTTCGCGGTGAGGTGGACTGACTGTCCGCCTATCCGTTGGATCTCCTTTCTTGATCTTTAATCGTCAGCCACTGTGGCGAATCCTGCAATGGCCTTCCTGTTGGCCTCTTAAGTCATCATTGTCACAACCCTATTTTCCGATGTATTGCTGCCTCGCAGGTTCGTTCTGTCCTCGTCGAATCTCTGTGTGTGTAGGTGTGTGTGTGTATGTGTGTGTGTGTGTGTGTGCGTGTGTGTGTGTGTGTGTTTTAGCAATGCTAGTGCGATTTTGATTCAAACACACAAATCGATTATTTTTTAGAGAAGTTCGTTATCCGGTAAATAAGTTTAATGGTGTCAAAATAGCGGCTTTTTCAAATTAAAAAAATAAACTTTTATTTTACATTTTGTTGAAAATCTGTATACATTATCATTTTACATTAAAATCCATTGAAATTAAGAATTTTTTTTTGTTTAATCAACTTTATGTTTTCAATGTAGTTTTAAAGTTGAAATTGACAATTTATACTGATTTCAGTACTGATTTTGATGGTGAAATCAGATTTTTAATGATTGTATAATATAAAGATATTAAAAATTGGCTTCCGTCACATGAGCGAGACTGTTGCGTGACGCGATTTTATTTAAACTAAAATGTTTGGTGTTCCGTGAGAATCTATTAATAAATAGATTTAATTAATTATAATTTAAAACATCCCGTAATATGCTAATCAATTCAGTTAATTTATTGTCCTCGCGTGTTTAGGTGCCATATTAACACACACAGCGACTTGGATAATGAAATAAGCTATTAGCGAGTAACAGTGCAAGTTCTTTTGGGAATGAAACGAGTAGATTAGATTAGATAAGATTAATTTTGTTGAGGTTATGGGCTTCGGTGGCCACTGGCATGTGCAACTAAGCCTTTTGGATGCCGGTGGAGGCAACTCAGGAATACAGAAAGGGGCACAATAGATATGCAGCTCAGGCATACAGAAAGGGCCACAATAGATATGCAGCTCAGGAATACAGAAAGGGGCACAATAGATATGCAGCTCAGGAATACAGAAAGGGGCACAATAGATATGCAGCTCAGGAATACAGAAAGGGCCACAATAGATATGCAGCTCAGGAATACAGAAAGGGGCACAATAGATATGTAGCTCAGGCATACAGAAAGGGGCGCAATATATATGCAGCTCAGGAATACAGAAAGTGGCACAATAGATATGCAGCTCAGGAATACAGAAAGGGGCACAATACATATGCAGCTCAGGCATACAGAAAGGGGCGCAATGTATATACAGCTCAGGAATACAGAAAGTGGCACAATAGATATGCAGCTCAGGAATACAGAAAGGGGCACAATAGATATGCAGCTCACGAATACAGAAAGGGGCACAATAGATATGCAGCTCATTAATACAGAAAGGGGCACAATAGATATGCAGCTCAGGAATACAGAAAGGGGCACAATAGATATGCAGCTCAGGAATACAGAAAGGGCCACAATAGATATGCAGCTCAGCAATACAGAAAGGGGCACAATAGATATGCAACTCAGGAATACAGAAAGGGCCACAATAGATATGCAGCTCAGGAATACAGAAAGGGGCACAATAGATATGCAACAATATACAGAAAGGAAGCACAATAGATTTGCAACTCAGGAATTTAGAAAACTACCAAAATTAAATTAACGATTCATTTCATATACTTAAACCAGCCAAACTTCTTCGTAGTGGCTGTAGTGGATCACGCGCCAGGTCTCCGGTTCGATCCCGGGCGGAAACACAGTCATTTTTAATTATAATGAATTTAATATGAGTCTTGCAAAGCGCAAACTACACTGTTTTATATATATATATATATATATATATATATATATATATATATATATATATATATGGATATATCTAACACTCAAACTTACATTTAGACTAGCTGCACCTATTGAGTGGATTTAAATGTCCTTGCGGTACCCTAGTCTAACACTCAAACTTACATTTAGGGAAGCTTCAATGTGCTTTCGCCTTATTAAATAATATATATATATATATATATATATATATATATATATATATATATAGAGAGAGAGAGAGAGAGAGAGCTGCCTCGGTGGCCTAATTGATAGCGTACTGGGCTTTCACCTCGAGGACCCGGGTTTGATTCCCGGCCAGGGCTTGGCATTTTCATACGCTGTAAATCATCCCATCGTCTGCATTAGCCCAAGTGTGCACAATAGTCGGACGTTAAATACAATATATATATATATATATATATATATATATATATATATATATATAGAGAGAGAGAGAGAGAGTATATATGGCAATATAAACATGTTCCTCGCATCACGCGTACCGTAAAATCCAACATCAAAACCAGCCCTGAAACATAATACATGTTAAAACAAAACAAACCTTTTCCTCCTGCTGGCAAAGGCCTTAAAATTAGAATATTATGTGTCCTACAGTTTCTTCTTCTTCCTGCCTAATCTACACACGATTTTCCCGTGACAAGTTCCTATCCTGTCCGTGCTCACCTTCAGACGACAGGCTTGTAATGAGCTCAGTAGGTCTCCTGAGTTGCCCTTTGCCAGGATCTAAATCTTCCTAGCTGACAGCCCTCCAATCTTAGAGTACGGTTCTCGTTACCCAGGCCATTGCAATCCCATAAGGGTTATGTTCCTCACATCCAGAAATGTCTGATTGGAGATGTTTAACTGCATCTTTCACGTCTTCTACTGTACATTGGATAGGTCTGCCTAGCGTCGCTTCAGTTTACCGAAAATCCTTGCATATGGATTCCACAGGTTTAGACACAGCCCTAATCCTCCGTGATTTTTAAAATTTATCAGTTTTCGGGCTGTGATATTGGATTTTGCGTGAGGCGGGTACACAAATCTATATTGATATACGAGTATAATAATAGTATATTTTGAAGTCTCATATTAATTATAATTAACATTTCCTGTGTTTCCGCCCGGGTTCGAACCTTGCGCGTGTGAGGTGCACGTGATAACCACTACACTACGGAAGCTACGAAGAAGTTTTACCGATGTAAATATATGAAATTATTTGTTTATTATTAACCAAGAATAATTCAAAAAATGACAAGTAATTAATTCCAAGCAATCCCACGCATCCTACAGAGATAATCAAAACTGTTTGCGGATTAGTACAAAACTTAAGACTAAAGTAAATAATATACAAGTCTAACAATATAAATTGTTTAAAATAATAAAGTAAACATCCCATAAATTTTGTATTATATATATATATATATATATATATATATATATATATATATATATATATATATATATAGCCCCCAAGGGGGTGCATACTACCTGCACTTATTAAGGGGATTTAGACGTTTCTCGCGGTACCCGAGTTTAACACTTACACTTAAAACAATATACTTATGACTTTAACACTTTACACTCACACTTACATTTAGGGAGGCGACAATAGTCTCAATGTGCTTCGCCTTAAAATAACAAAAAGAAAGATATATATAATATCATGGTTATACTCTAGTAATATATAATTTTGAGAGTTCCCATAAATTTGTTGCAACCCATTTGTTTAACTTTATTTTTCTTGGACACTCATTGTTTATAGGTTTTAATTAATTTGGAAGTAAATTGAATATATTAATTGCTCTTATTGTACTATTTTTACTGCTGACCGTTTTGTATCTCCTTAGGTAACTGGATACTTTTATTTCTCGTGATACTATTCGAATTTAGGAACTTGTCTTTCAATCTATTGTAATGATATTTTAGTGATTCGAGGGAGAACAGCTGTTTCAATGTTAAAGGATTGTTATGTACATCAAATTTACTGATTATTTTTAAAAGTTTTTTCTGACCATTCCTCAAAAGATTTAGTCAATTAGAGTACGCTCCTTTCCATGTGTAATTTATAATACTATGAAAAATGAATAATAAAACATCCTAAGTATTTCAGTGTCCATTATCTTTGAATGTTTATGAAAGATAAATACTAAGTATTTTAAAAATACTTGGAAATGAATAGTTAATTTAATTTTGGTAAAACTCATATGTAATGGTAAAAGATCAGTTGTTTTATATTGATTCGTAAAGATCAGCTGATTTCATTAAACAGCTGATAGGCTATAACAAGTTTCAAGGTTATGTTATTAAAAAACTAACTATGTTAATTTGTCGTGTTTTCGAAAAAAAATATCGTAATTAAAACAAAAAGGAAGAAAAAACATGATAAATGATTTTTACTTTTTGTTCAATAACATTTTTTTTCATTTCCCAGAGTCCTATTTTGCCAGTTTCCCAGAATTTTTTGAGTTTTGAAGGTTTGTTACCAGCCATCAAAATCCCCAAGTAGATGGGGAAGTAAAATGTGCACTTATACTGAACCCCGCATACACAGGAAAGACTGATATTCAGAGTATATGTGCTTAAACTGAGTTATTTGGGCAAGCAGCCATGCTCCAATAATTATGCTTTAATAATCAATAATGTAAATTAGTTAATAAATCAATAGGAAATTTTGCTGTAAATGTAATTATCTTAATTCAATGTCACGAACTAGGAAAACCAATTACATTAAACGAAGAATTTTTGCATAATATAATGAATTCACTCGAATTTCGTAATTAAGGTTTTCTCGAAAACGTGTTTGGAATCCACCCTAATGTTGATATTCGCAGGGAAACTGCAATACCCGTTAAGCAGTTTCAAGATGGCGACAACTTTAAAAAAATAATGTTTTATTTTACAGGTTTTTGAAAATCTCATCCATCATCGTAATCAGCGTTACAAACAGCATTAATGCAAAATTAAACCTTTCAAACTCAGTAAAAAATACAGAAATGAATGTGATTATGGTTTAATCGTGTTTCTGAAAACGGTAATAACTGTAATTTTACTGAAACTTTCCCCCAAAAACGTAAAACAGTTAACCCAGCTTTTTGCTTATTCCGTTTTATTCCAGGTTTGGGTATTCCGTTAAAAAAAGTTTCTAAATATTCCAAATTGAAAAAATAACTTTTTTCACCGTCGTAGCAGGCGTTAAAATCTGCATATACTGGTATTTTAATATTTCAAAATCCATTGAGAAGACGAAAACAAATTTGACGGCGGTCAGGGTTCATTTTCTTACTTCCAGTCTAATGTTTAACACGCTAATAGGTTTTAATTCTGTCTGTGGAGAATAAACTTTCAAAAAATGTGTAAAAGGAAAATAAATGTTGAAAATTCGCTTCAATGAAGTCAGCTAGAAAGCCGCGTGCCACGATTGTACTGTTTTGTTAAAAATCGATTTTGTAAAAAAATTAAAACTCGTTTTACAATATTCTGGTTGCCGATTTTTCTTTCTTTAGCAACCAAACAGTAGTTAGTGATGTGTAAGTTTCTCGTAAGTAGCTTGTTTTAAGCCAGTAATTTAATTAATTGGATCACACACACACACACACACACACACACACACACACACACACACACACCTACACACACGCGCGCGCACGCACGCACACATACGCACGCGCGCATTCACACACACATACACGCGCGCGCACATGCACACACACACACACACAGCACGCACACACACGCCGCGCGCGCGCGCACACACACACACGCTCATAAACACTAAAACACACACACACGCGCGCGCGCACACACACACACACACACACACACACACACATACATACACACACACACACACACACACACACATATATATATATATATATACAAGTACATACACTTAAACACTAACGCACACATTATACACACGCACACATACGCACGCGCGCATGCACACACACACACGCCGCGCGCGCGCACACAACACACACACACACTGATAAACACTAACACACAGACGCGCGCTCACGCACGCACACACACTCGCACACACGTGTTACCTTTTAAGCTGGGTTTCTATATATTCTGGTCATTAATTAATTGACCTGTTTATTCTAAATTTATGCCTACTTACGTTACAGCAGGCCTATAATTGTAGGAATATGTATGAGTGTTTCCATTATGGTCGAACATTGTTGTTGTTTGAAGTAGTCGAATTGTTTAATGGAAACATTGACGCGGCGGCTAAACATTACAGCTAAAACCTTTCACATTGGTTTGTTCACAGTATTTTACAATTCACTGACGCAAATTTTACACCACGTACACATTGGGTTTTAAATGTAGCCTACCCATTATAATTTTTATTTTTGTTATAATTTTTTTTTTTGGATGGTAAATGCACGCAGCTGTTTGTTTTGAAAATCACATTACACGGTATAAATCTGCCTATATTATCAATTTGAACATTCAAATTAGTTTGAAAACACAAAAACAAACCAGCCTAATTTATATTACCAATTTTAGTGATTGTAAAAATCAATAATGCAGATACGATAGTGCAGATCATCAAAAAAAATATTATGATTTTTAAAGATTTGAAATAGCCTTTATTTTGAAACTGTTTAACCGATTTTACTGGGTAACGAACTTGCCATAACTATTTCCGTAGTCAATGTTGGTGCCAAATTTCAATACGAACGTAAGTGTGCTGAAACACAGACACGCAAAACAAAAGTTTAAACTACTTTACAAAAAGTAGTCTAGATGTCAGGATCGGCGCTTATCGGGTTTGGGTCTTACTACGATGGCCGTTCCTATAGCTCATGATAATTCGCTAATAAAACAACATATTTTTAATCACTGATTAGTTCTTTTAGCGTATGCGACACAAGAAATAAGCAAAACTACGATAATCTATCGATTATTAAAAATCAATAACTGTAGCGTTTGAACGCTATAAGTAGGTACGTGACATCTGCAAAACTCACTTGCGTAAGTGTAGTTTACCTTTCTGTAATCAATAAAGTCATTACTGTTTATTGATCTTCTCCTTCAGGCAATAGCGTGGCGGAACTCCACCATATGGTTCCCGGGTTCGACCCCATTATCCCGGGTTTTTCACCGATTAAGTGTCAACTGCGGGGTCGTTAATGTGAGCTTCGGACGGCTTGGACAGAGGCAAAAATGTCCCCTCTAACGTGGCTGCAAAAAAGCTTTTGGCAAGGCTTCCAGTTTAAATCATCCAGAATCTTAAAAAAAGTTCTTTTAACCAACCTTATCGTAACTATAGCGAGAGTAATTCGATAAAACAGATCGTTTTTTTAAATTTACAAATTTAGTGACTTCGTAGTTCAATATTTTTTTAAATTCTGACTTTTATTAAAATTTACTAAGGCATTAGATCACTTACAATAATTCGGATTTTTACAAAATTTTAGTTTCGATCTCTATAAAAGCTCATGTGATTTTTTTCTCATTGGGTCAAGCAGTGGCATTAAGCACTTGAAGAATGGACATCACTTCTTGATTAACATGAAGTTGAAGACACATGACATGATTTGCCGCATGTATCTCAATTTCTTCATTTACAGTATTAATGTTAAGGACACGATGTAGGCCGAAGTCATCATTCCGAACGTACCAAGGTGCATTAAGTTTCTCAGCTGTTTTGAAAAGTCTGAACGCTTTTAATGTTTGTGTCACTTGCACATCCACAAAGTTGTACGCCATACATACAAACAAGTCTCAACATTTGTTTAAATAATAACAGTTTATGACGTATTGACAGTACAGTTCTACGAAAAAGCATTCAATACATTTTTCTGTATTTGACATTTAATTCCTTCTTTTTGGTTTTGATATGCTCTTTCCGTTTAAATTCACTGTCAAGGGGTATACACAAATACTTCGCTGTATTTACAAATGGTAATATTTTAGAATTAATTTTTATACTTAGACCTACAGGTGTAAAATATATCTTTGCAGATTTAAAGTCACCATTTTTTGCCCATCTAGTGATTTTTTCTGTTGTTCACTCCACGTTCCCTGTTGCAAATTTAATATCCTTATCAAGTGCTAAAATAGCAATATCTTCTATATCCTACCAAAACATTTTCAGTCTTGGGTATATCTCGTGTATGTAGCAAAAACAACACTGAATCTAGCACACCAGCTTAAGGAACCCTGCAGGTATTATTTTCCAAAAAAATATTCATTGTTATACCTTATACGAAAAAACTTACCAGCTACATATGATACTCATGTAATTTATATAAGTTAAATCAAAAATGTTGCACAACGTTTTTATAGCCAATGTTTATGACTTGAAATTAGCTTCATATGTAGACTGTTATAATTGAATTTGTATAATAGACTTTGGATATTGAGACAGTCTATTATAATAGAAGCTAAAGACTTTGGATAATATCTTATATTGAGATAAATAATATTATTTTAGCTTTTATTAATTCTAATGAAATTATAATCACAATACGCAGCTGTCAAGCTGACGTGATAGAAGTGAATTTCCGAAAGCATTTTTTGAAATTTTGTTTTCACCATCACAATCAGCGTTGAAATGTGCACATATTAGCATTTCAAATTTTCAAAAGCATAAATACAAAAGTGAACTCTGACCACCATTAGAAAAACTCTTCAATCAATGGATTTTTAAAATTAAAACTACAAATTTATGCAGTTTTCAAGCAGATTACGATGGTGAAATCGGGTTTTCAGAAAAATATAAGGCAAAAAGTATGATTTTTTAAAGATTTGAAACCTTTTTTTAAATATTCGCAGGTTAACAAACCTTTCGGTGTTAATAATCGATTTTTGTGCCAAGTTTGAATCAAATCTGACTAAAATTGCGAACGTGATCGTGCATGCACGCGCGCGCGCGCACACACACACACACACACACACACACACAACGCCCTCATCAAAAAGTGGTCTAGTTATCTGGATCGGTGGTCATTTCAAGATGGAACGGGTCCACATTTAAATAGCACATCTGTCCAATTGAAATTCGATAAAAACAACTATCCTTATTAAATGATGATAATGTTATCATTGTTTTGAGTACATTCTTCTGTTCCAAGTTTTATTAATTTTACATTCGTTAACGCTTTTTCGTTTAGAGCATTTATTAAAAAGTATTGCTAACACAACAACGATTTGTATGAATGTAGGCGATTCGAAACGCTTCAACGATGTAAAATCAATAAAGCTAGGAAATGTGTGAGATTGTGTTCAACCTAATTTAAATATTTATCAACGCTGACAAACACCAACCTATAAATTTTGTGTAACTTTGCAAGTCACTTAAAGTTAGAAACTTTTCTTATTAAAGTGTTTGTGTTACAGGTAAATGTTTACATGCTATCATCACATAAGAAAGGTTTCAGTGCAGTAAAGGTAAGCTCCATTGTACTGTGTGTTAGCAAGTGGTTAGTGACGTCACTCAAGTACGATGGTATTATCGCGAGTGTGAAATATTTCATTTCTTATCGGCGAATTTCCATCAGGAAATGAGTTATTTTTAGCGGATGTTATGGCAAAACGTAGACTCAGTTTCTTTATTTTAAATCACATTTTGAGAGGACAATTAAAATAATTTCAAATTGTGTGTGTGTGTGTGTGTGTGTGTGTGTGTGTGTGCGCGCGCGCGTGTGTAATAACTTGAACGATTTCGTTACTGTACATAATTCGCACAATAGTTTCAAAATGGCGTTCATTCCAGGACAAAATGAATAAATTTCTTATCTTACATAAAAAAAAATAGTTAACTATACCAGGCTAATCAGTGAAATACTTATGAATTAGCACTTTTAAATTTGTATTTCAACTAGCTGTTACCCGTTGCGGCTTTACCTGCAATTATAATGTAAGCAATAAAATTTATAGTCAATTTTCAAAATCAGAATAGTTCATTTCATTTTAATATATTGCTATATACAATATTATATGATTTATGGTTTTCGGCAAAGACATATCAATTTTTGCTACTCGATACGCTAAAACAGGGTCATGTCATATTTTAATAAAATACAGTATTATTAAAAAGTCATTATTATACAATTAAACTGGAATAGTATTGTGTTTATCTCAGATACCTAAAACGTGTTCACACCAAATGTAATCTCATTTGGTCCAGTAGTTAAAGTGTATTTGAATAACAAACAAATAAACAAAAACAAACTTTCAGAAATATAATATGATTAGCTGTTACCCGTCACGGCTTTGCCCGCAATCATAATATACATTAAAGATCATGCATTACCGTGTTAGGACCAACAACCGTGTTAGTTAAGTTTTGGAGTACTCTTTAAAAAAAATTAAGGTTTTTTCCTGCATCACCGTTTAACCCAACAACCGTGTCAGTTAGGTTTAGAGTACTCTTTTTAAAAAAATAAATAAAGGTTTTTTTAATGCTTCACCGAGTTAGGCCTAACAACCATATTAGTTTGCTAATGGAGTATTCTGTAAAAAAATATAGATTTTTCACGCATCACTATGTTAGGCCTAACAACCGTGTCAGGATATGTAGCCTAGTATTTTTTAAAAAAATATAAAAGTTTTTTGACGCATCACCGTGATAGGTCCAACAACCGTGTCAGGATATGTAGTACTCTTTAAAAAAATATAAAGGTTTTTTCACGCATCACCGTGTTTAGTTAAGTTATGGAGTACTCTTTAAAAAAAAATATAAAGTTTTTTTTCATGCATAACCGTATTAGGCCCAACAACCGTGTCAGTTAGGTTATGTAGTACTCTTTTTTTAAAAAAAATAAAGGTTCTTTTAATGCATCACCGTGTTAGGCCTAACAACTATGTTAGTTAGCTTATGGAGTATTCTTTAAAAAAATATAAAGATTTATCACGCATCACTATGTTAGGCCTGACAACCGTGTCAGTTAAGGTTTGGAAACTCTTTAAAAAAATAAAGGTTTTTTTTACACATCACAATGATAGGCCCAACAATCATATCAGTTAGGATATGTAGTATTCTTAAAAAAAATACAAAAGTTTTTTTACACATCACCGTTTTAGGCCTAATAACCGTGTCAGTTAATATACTTAGTATTCTTTTAAAAAATTTAAAGGTTTTTTCACACATCACCGTGATAGGCCTAACAACCGTGTCACTTAGGTTATCCACTATTCTTTTAAAAAATGGGTTTCCTATCACCCAAACCTGTGTTAGACGTATTTTTATTGTTTTACTGATCTGGTAGCAATTTTGAGGTTATGTTGGTCACTTTTATTTTAGATTTTTATCGTACTTCTCCTGCTTTCATATTTTGGATTCTTGCTTTTGGGCACATAATAAAGCATTTTAGTAAGAAAAATATCGAAAACTTCAATAGATGCTGCAATGCATATTTACCATTTTTTCATATAATGTAATTACACAAATATATATACTACCTTACAATTAAAGTATCCTAATAAAATTGTATATAATATATATATTCTGCACTCTGCTTTAAAAACATTGAATTGTCTTAAATGAAAAATACCAGATTGTGATTATTAGATGAAAAGGTAACATTAAAAACAATAATTTTGCAATAAATAAAACATATATTAAGATTTGTAAAATTGGATTAGATCTATGTCCATCTCAGGTGCCTAAATCTCATGTTCAGTAAACAGTAATTAAACCTAACTATAGTTAACACATGTTACAAAACTAAAAACTGATAATTATTTTGGGCTGGGTAAGTAGTATAATGACGTTTTGTAAAACGGGAATAGGCCTATATGTATCTCTGATACTTAAACCATATACGTACCAAATTTCATCTCAATTGGTCCAGTAGTTAAAGCGTGATTGAATAACAAAAAAACACACAAACTTTCAGAAATATAATATGAATAAGATGAGAATAAATCTGACGGCGGTCAGGGTTCATTTTTCGTATTTCTATTGTAATTGAAAAAGTTTTAATTTCCTAATATAGTCGTCTTTATTTCAACAAGAAATATTATTTCTTTGAGTGCACCTACTTGTCTACCTTTCCTAATTTTGTAATGTTTTTATTTTGTTGACGCTATTCAGACTTTATTAAAACTTTGTCCTTTATCAAAACTTACATCCTTCAAACATTGGGTATTGGTTCGTTCTTTTATTCTTCTTATTGGCTTAAAACGTTCTCTGACGTCTTCCACAGATCTTGATCCAATCCCCTCTCTCTCTCACCACCTTATCAATTCCTTCTCTCCAACTACGTCATGGTCTTACTTTTTTTTTGCCACCGTGTGGTTTTAATTATAAAATCTGTTTGGTTAAAAAGACTGTTAAAAAGTTGATTTTCGTCCATCCTTTGGATATGATCAAACCACAGAAGTTGTTGTGTTTTGATGTCGTCCACAATGGTGTGCTTCACATCCACGATTTTATGGATTCTTACATGTTTTATCTTTTCTCGTTTGGACCGACCTGCGGCTCTACGCCAATAGTCAATTTCTGTAGCTTCAATACATTTTTCTGTTTTTTGTTTCAGTGGCCATACTTCTTTTCCATGTGAGATTATACATTTTATAATTGCTTTATATATCCTATTCTTATTTATTTCTGATATATGTTGATCCCATATGATGCTGTTCAGTATCCTTATTGCTCTTCTTCCCAAGTTGTTCCGTTCTTTTGTCGCTGTGTCCAAGAGTCCATCGCTAATAATTGTCATTCTCAAAACTTGTAAGTTGAAAACATCTCTTTGAATTTTGTGTTGTGTCCCAATAGATTCGATAAATAAATAATAAACCCATATAGACATATGGGTCTACATGTCTAACATATTCCGTAGACCCATATGTTTACAATGTGTTGCACAAATATCACCGCAAATGAAGCTTTCATTAGGAGGATTACAGTAATACAATTTTTTTTATAATTTGTATTTTGTATTATTAGATATGCATTAAAAATATAATTATGTTTATAGAAACAGAAATTTAAATAAAATATAAATCAAATACAATTTTAATGAGATGGTTGCGGTTGATGTCCTTCGATTATCTGTCCTCTAATGCACATGTACTCCATTTTGTTTAGGTTTACCTCAAATTCCCGAATATATATTCTCGTTCTTGTATACTTCTCCCTTTTTAATCCCTTCTCCCATTTTACCTAGTCTCATACTCCGCTACCTGTTTGTTAATCACTTGCCCGCTTCTGATTGGTCCCTTTCAAAGTTTCTCTTAACGGTTGACCTAACCCGTGTTATTAGCTAGTTATTAAGAAGCCTTATTAGGTCGTCAAGAGGAAGTTTTGAAGGGACTAATCAGAAGCGAACAAATGGTGGTTAATAAACAATTAGCGAAGTAGGAATAAAGCAGGAGGGAATAAGGAGGGGAGGGGTTTAAGCAGTATAAAAGAGCGAACCCACATCTGAAGGATTGGCACAGCGGTAAGTTTTGATAATGGAGCTAATCCGAAATGCGACAACAAATAAAACGTTGGCATAGCTAGGCAAAGGAGATGAGTGTACAGAACAAAATAAAAAGTTCTATGCCTAAATATTAATTTATGTAGATTTTAACGCTGAGAAATAAGCTTTCAAAAGTGTACAATAAAATTTACAGTGATTATTGTTAATTTTTAGAAATTTTCTTCAATCACGCCAGTGTAACATCGGTGGGCCGCGATTATTGGGCGAAGCCCTTCTTCCCAGCAATTTTGACAATACACATCTCCTCTGAAACTACTGAACCGATTTTGATGAAATTTAATATGCATCTCCAGCATAGTTCTGCGGATGTCGTGGCGCAAACCTTATCTTAATATTAATTTTTAATCAAAAGTTACTGAAGTTTTTCGGAAACGCCACGATTGCTTGCTGCAATGTCTATTTTCTAGGCTTTAGCTGCTCCACCTACTCTCTCTTAATGACTTTTTAACTGCAATATTAGTATAGCTGGGTGCTTAGCTGGATTTCAGCCGGTAAATACAGCATGTAATTTGCTGCAGTATATTTGTTCGGAATGGACTTACATTGTTTACATATCAGTCGCTACTTGGATTGTTTACATATCAGCCGTACTTGCCGTAATACCCATTGACTTTAAGTTCAAGTTCTATAATGTAACGTTCAAAAATTTTCCCATTTTCAGTTGAGTACATGAAGTTACAAAGCGAAGAGCCCGATTAATTTCGAATTTTTATTGTTTAGTGTATTCAGTGAAATTACAAAGTGAGGAGTCCGATTATAATTGAGTACTGTATTATAATATATAATACTCAATATAATATATAATACATAATATAATACATAATATATTATATTATAATTGAGTACTGTATATTTTATAGTAATTCAAATGCCTAAAAGAAAAAGATGTTCTTTTATCGGACGACACACACGTAATCAAATAAATAATAGGCGCAGAATAAACAGTGGCGAAGTGGTTGAAAATGTTCCTGAAGTTGTTGCAAATGTTCCTGTTGTGGCTTCCGATAGTTCCTCGGATAATAACGTGGATATTAATCTTCAAGTTACGCTGGAAGAGGAATTGAAAAAACTAAAATTTTATGAGTCAGAATTGTTCTCGGGTTGTTATGCAAACAAATTCTACTGAGATATGTAAACAATGTAAGTCCATTCCGAACAAATTTACTGCAGTAAATTACATAGATCCAGGTACCATTCCAAATGAACTCAAAGATCTTATATATGTAGAACAGCTTTTAATTGCAAAAGTGCATCCTGTTATGCGTGTATATAGAGTAAAATCACGAGGTCTTCCGGGTCAATACGCGTACAAAGGTAACATCATTAATATCGGACAAGATGTTAATGAAATCGTGCGAAAACTGCCGCGTACTCCTGCTTCGTTAAGTTTGATAGTTATCAGGCGCGAAGGTTCCAGCGGTCATCGCGATTTTCTTGTCAGACGATCCAAAATCATAAATGTTCTAAATTTTTTAAAACATAGTAATCCTTTCTATGCCGACATCGATATTGATAATGAGCTTTTATTACAGCTGCCATTAGATGCCAGTATATATAATCAAATTCCTGCAGTTGAACTTGAAAATACAAACGACACTGAAAATGATCAATTGCAAGGAGTTTATGAAAGCCACATAACCAACATCAGATTGCAAGAAGCTCAGCGTATTCAAAATGATGTCAATAACGTCATTCCATGGCCTAAAGGTGTTAACTCAAAGCATGGACTTAATTCAGCTTTTTTGATTGCACCAACAGTCATGGCTGCTAATAACATTAACGGAAAAACTCTGCACGAAGCATTGAAAATTCCTGCAAATAATAAAATTTCTCTTACTCCGCTCACTGGAGATATTAAAATTTCGTTTGAAACTGAATACGAAAATATTAAATTCTTGATTATAGACGAAGCAAGTATGCTCGGATTGACGTCATTTTTTAAAGTCGATCAAAGACTGAGAGAAGCTAAGCCACAATCTTCACATTTACCATTTGGAGGACTCTGTGTATATTTAGTTGGTGATTGGTCACAACTTCCTCCGGTTTGTGACCAAAGTCTTTACACTGTTGGAAAAAATGAATCAACTATTCAAGCAAGTCTTTTATATAAGCAATTTAAAAAAGTTTTTTTTTTTTAAACAAATTATGCGACAACAAGGAGAAGAGCAGAGATTTTTTAGAGAAACCCTAGAAAGAATTTCAAATGGTACAATCACACAAGAAGATTATAAGCTATTATCTACCCGATTCCATACTAACCACGTTGGAAATGATTTATTCAAAGATGCTGTATGCATTATGTCCAGAAATTCTGATATTGATAAATTTAATTATAATAAATTAGAAAGCTTAAAACAGCCGATTGCTTTAATAAATGCTATTCATAATTGCAATGAAGCCTCTGCAGCATCAACTGACGAAGCTCAAGGATTGTTTGCAAAATGGCATGTGTGCAAAGGTGCTCAAGTGATTTTGAGACGCAATCTTTGGGTAGCCAAAGGCTTGGCTAATGGCTCAGTTGGGACAATAACTGATGTCTATAAGCCTTACAATCGTATTAATAATTACAATGATGATATGCCTTTATGTATATTAGTAAATTTCAGAAAATACACAGGACCGACTCTTTACAATCGATCAATTCCAATTTTACCAGTAACAGCATCTTTTCAAAAATCAGGAGTTCACTGTTCCAGGAAACAATTTCCATTAATACTTGGGTACGCGGTCAGCATTCATCGATCTCAAGGAAATTACATTGGGTACGGCTGTAGTCAATTTAGGAGAAAAAGAATTTTCAGTTGGTTTATCGTACGTTGCACCGTCTCTTGTAAAAACTCTGTCTGGATTATTATTAAATCAACTTTTAATTTTAACAGACTCGAGAAAATTAATAAAAGCAAAGCAATGGCAGGAAGACGTGCAGAATTATCACGGCTTGAACAAATAGCAACACAATTTTAGTAGTAAATAAATACAATAATTAATAATAAAATGTAATATTTGAAAGCAAAAATAAATACTATATATTTAATGTAAACTTTGTACTGAATTTTTCGTATTTCCACATTCCCAACATCGAGGGCTTCGCCCTTTTTATGCCCCAGGCATTCCTAGTAATACTTCCAGTTAGTGTAGCAAACAGTCGAACACTTGTTTTAACCAGTTAGATCAGGGGTTCTCAATCTTTTTTCTGCTTCAACAACCTAAATATTTTTTTTTATTCCGTAGACCCATATATTTACAATGTGTTGCACAAATATCACCGCAAATAAAGTTTTTATTAGGAGGATTACAATAATACAATTTTTTTTTATAATTTGTATTTTGTATTATTAGATATGCATTAAAAATATAATTATGTTTATAGAAGCAGAAATTTAAATAAAATATAAATCACATAAATTTTAATGAGATGGTTGCGGTCGATGTCCTTCGATTATCTTACTTATATCGGGAGAAATATTTGTTAATATTTATCGTAAATCACCACGTTATATCTTGAATCGATTTCTCGTCTTGCACAATAAATTATTTACATGGCTAAGTCCTGCCGCAACCAAGGAAGAATTAGGAAATGCTAAAAATTTCCAGATACTTGTTAATGTGACGTATTTTGTGCGAATGTCTTTGCAACTCCAAAATTCGTCTATCCACTTGTTGGAAGTTGATTTTGAATTCCAATTCTCTTTAAGTTCGATCATTTCATTTTGTAGTGAGAAATCAATATCACTATATCAATATCAATATTTGAAAATAAACAAAAAAAATGATTTTCTACCGTTTTCGTTTTTTTATAAAGAGTACGATAAGGGGTTAAAAATGGAATTTATTTCATCGACCCCAATAGACACTCCTCATGAAATCGACCCCTTCAAATTTCAATAGGGGTCAACCTGGAGCCCGTTGAGAACCCCTGGGTTAGATGTTTTTAAATATGAAATTGTAAATTTGTTTTATAAATTTAACAAGATGTAACTTTTTTACTCAGATAATTACTGTAATACCGAGACGTTCTATTTGCTGAACTGATAGCTTCATTAAGTACGCGTCTGACAGCTCAGATTCAAGGGCGCACTCGACACGAGAGCTCTCTGTACTTTCTTGTAACAAGCTCCTTTATAGACAAACTTACACTGAGTCAATAAGGTACAAGAATGAATATACTTGACTAGATACTTTGAGAGAAAATGTAGGATAACTAGATCATAACATCAGATGTATTTAAAGCAAACGTTGCAAGTTCGTGTAAAGTTTTGTCAGGTTTACTTGCTTGAAAAGTTTATATAATGTTAGCAATGCGATAAATGAAGTGGATAAAGTTATTTCTCAAAATTAACTCTACCAATTTGTGATAATACAAGTATGAAAAGAATTTAAGTCAACGTACACAATTTAAAATTAAATTGGTTTTTCAATGAGTAGGAAAAAACTAAAAAAACTTTGGCCTAGCCTTTAAAAATAAGATTTGGTGGCCGCGAAATGAGGAGCATAGTTGCGCTGAATGAAGAGAACTGCGCATTCAAAACTTAACCTATTGTTTTTAATGTAAGTGCGGCCACTTAAACCGAAACGGAGCTGAGCGGCGTCAAGCGGAGTCGCATGGCTCCTCTTCGCTTTCAGTGGCCGCACTTACATTAAAACAATACGGCTTTGAATGCGCAGTGCGCTCCGCTCAGAACAACTCCTCTCCGCATTTGGTGGCCAACAGGTCTAAATAATTTTAATACAATTTTTATTAACCTAGCAATTTGTCACTAGTTGTTATTTTGTCACTAGTTGTTATTTTGTCACTAGTTGTCATTTTGTCACTAGTTGTCATTTTGTCACTAGTTGTCATTTTGTCACTAGTTGTCATTTTGTCACTAGTTGTCATTTTGTCACTAGTTGTCATTTTGTCACTAGTTGTCATTTTGTCACTAGTTGTCATTTTGTCACTAGTTGTCATTTTGTCACTAGTTGTCACTAGTTGTAATTTTGTCACTAGTCACTAGTTGTCATTTTGTCACTAGTTGTAATTTTGTCACTGGTTGTCATTTTGTCACTAGTTGTCATTTTGTCACTAGTTGTCATTTTGTCACTAGTTGTCATTTTGTCACTAGTTGTCATTTTGTTACTAGTTGTCATTTTGTCACTAGTTGTCATTTTGTCACTAGTTGTCATTTTGTCACTAGTTGTCATTTTGTCACTAGTTGTAAGTTGTTTCACACAATTTTAAACGAATTCTTATTGGAAAATGAACAATTCGAGTTACCATCGTAGTACAGGTTAAACCCGGGACCTTAAAGTGAGCGCCGATCAGTCATTTTAGGACAATTTTTATAGGAATCATTAAATATTTGAATAAATGAACAATATGATGTTTGAAATATAGTTCCGATTTAGTTCAAACTTGGCATAAGAATCGATTTTATTAACAGATTTGCTAATTTGGTAATAGTTCTTAAATTGCAGTCGTTACAAATCTTTTTTAACATTTATCATGTTTTAGGGCTGATTGTGATGTTAAATTTTGATGCGAGTGCACAAATTACATCTGTAGTTATTGTAAAAGATCAGTTGTTTTATATTAATTCGTAACGATCAGCTGATTTTATTGAACAGCTGATAGGCTATATAATAAATTTTATGTTATTATTTGTTGTTATTATAAGACGAAAAGCACATTGAGGCTATTATCGTCTCCCTAAATGTTGTGAGAGTAAAGTGTTAAAGTCGTAAGTGTAATGTTACAAGTGTAAGTGTGTGTTAGACTTGAGTACCGCGAGGGACGTCTAAATCCTTCAATAGGTGCAGCTAGTCTGCACACCCTGCGGGGCCGTTTTAGATTATGTTGTTAAAAACTAGCAATGCTAATTTGTCGTGTTTTCGAAAAAAATTATAGTAATTAAAATAAAAAAAGAAGAAAAAAATTGATACAGGTTATTGAAAATACATTTCACTTTTACACTAGCGTTTAAGAAAATGCATAAATTAGCATTTGAAAATTTTAAATTCAGTTGAAAATTTATCACAAAGATTAATCTGAATATTACGGTTTCCATATTTTCCATATTAGTTTGAAAATTTAAAATTGTATTTAATTTTTACTTAATTTAAAATTTACCCTAATTTAATGTTGTATATTATGACACGCGAGCGCGCACGCGCTGTTGTACTTATGTACACTTACTTGGCACAGGTCTAATAAGCAAACAGACCGATGAATAAGCAAACATTATAACCACTGTACGGACTTTGTCGTATAAAACTTTATTTTTAACTCAGTAAACGTATATTTAAATGCAATAAAACGTGTTACTTAAATTTTAATTTATCAGCTTTTAAAGTAGATATATAATTTTTGTAATTCTGAAAGTGCAGAATCTAATTTAAACGTTTCTTAAATTATTAAATCAATTTTAATCGGCACATGTTTATTAGCGCCTGCAATATTAACTGACACCGCCAACAGTGCACGTCTGTATTGCGTTACAACAGACAAACAATTAAATTTGTGCGTCTGTCTTTTTAATTGTCTATATTGTATGAAAATTCATATATACCAGGAGTTCTCAACGGGGTCCAGGTTTGAAGGGGGTCGATTGAATTCGGTGATCTATTGAAGGTTGATGGAATAAGTTCCATTTTTAATCCCTTAATGCGTACTCAACAAAAAATGAAAACTGTGGATAAATAATTTTTTCGTTTATTTGCAAATATTTGCTTTTGTTTCTGCGCGTCTTAGCCTATTCACTCAAAAATTCAAAGAGGATATCAATGTTCGTTACAAGGATTTAGAAAATTAAAATGTTCCTTCGTGGTCTATAAAAACCATTTGAAAGCAAAATGGCTGATATTGATTTCTCACTACAAGAACTAATTGAACTTAAAGAGAATTTAGAACTCAAAGTCAACTTTCAAACAAGTGGATATGATGAACTTTGGAGCTGAAATGACATTCGCATAAAATACGCCAGATTAACAGGTATCAGCGAATTTCCTAGTTTTTGCTTGGTTGAGGCAGAATTTAGTTGTGTAAATAATTTATTGTGAAAGACGAGAAATCTATTCAAGATATCTTAAAACGTGGTGATTTACGATTAATATTAACAAATATTTCCCTGAATATAAGTAAGATAATCGAAGGACATCAACCGCAACCATCTCATTAAAATTTTATGTATTTGCGTGGTTTATATTTTGTTTAAATGTCTACTTCTATGAACATAATTATACCTTTAATGTATATCCAATAATACAAAATACAAATTATACAAAAAATTGTATTACTGAAAATGCTCCAAATGAAAGCTTGATTTGCGCAATACATTATAAAATTTAAGGTCTACGGAATAAAAAAAAATTATTTAGGGCGTCAAAGCAGAAAAAAGGTTGAGAACCTCTGATATATACAGTACCATTAAATATAAACGTACAGTCACCCTGAGGACCCAGGTTCGATTCCCGGCGAGGGCTTGGCATTTTCATACGCTATAAAATCATCCCATCGTCTGCATTAGCCCAATTGTGCACAATAGTCGGACGTTAAAACCAAAAAAAAAAAAAAAAAAAAAAAAAAAAAAAAATGATGACCGTTATGAGAGCTACGAGAGCAGTAAGCGCTCGCTGCAGGTTGCCCTCGGCTACTTATTAAACATTTTACAAATAAGCAGTTTTGATTTTAATGCAAACTTCGATTCTGGTTCGTCACATAGCAAAGTCCGTTTGACTTTTTTAAAATGGCGCCCATTTCACATCTTAAAAATTTCATATATCTTACACTTTCTTGTAAATCTGATTTTACAATCGTAATAAGTTTTAAAAACTGGATAAATTTAGAATTTTGGATTTTTAAAATCCGTTGAAATTAAAAAAACTGTTTAACGCCTGCCAGGATTTGAATTTTCAAAATAATTTAAAAGTTAATAACGCTAATATATGCAGATTTTAATTCTGATTACTGACTGCGCAATCATAATGATAATCACTATAACCAAAAGGTTGTGAAAAAATGTATATTTGAACATTTGCTTCTATCTCGTTAGTGAGACAGCTGCGTGCATCCATTATTTTGTATTAAAAAGAGCCTATCTTTATTGTAAACTTTTGTTATATTTTTCATCTGAAAAAAATATATAGTAGGCCATTTATGAAAACTATCATTTTAAAAATATTTACAGCTGTGATGTATTTAAAAAAAACAATAATATACTCTTACTTTAACAGCTGTTGTGTTTAACATAAAACACAGTTTTGTCCGAAAGTAATTATTATGTAGGCCTACTTATTGCATATGGAAGTTATAAACTGAAGTATTTATAATCATTATTTTCAATTCTATGTCCTAATTAAGTAGTAATTACCTTAAATTTATTACAGATTACTTCATGTATATTAATATAAAAAAAGTTTACCAACTAGGCTATATACTGTGAATATTTATAACCGGACATTAATATTATTTGTTACATTAATACAAATATTATGGAAATGTTTGGTGAAAAATCAACTATTAATAGCTTTATAATTAAGAATCTTTTTTTTTGTTGTTTAACGTCCGACGACGTTGGGCTAATGCAGACGTTGGGGTGATTTGAAAATGCCAAGCCCTCGCCGGGAATCGAACCCGGGTCCTCGGGGTGAAAGCCTAGTACGCTATCCACTAGGTTACCGAGGCGGCTCAATTAATTAAGAATCTACAACTTAATTAGATATACATAAAGAAGAATTGGAATTTTTAAAATTCAATTACACGGCGGTCAGAGTCTATTTTATTACTTTAAATGTACAATTTTAAAGTTTAAAATGATAATAATCGAGCGAAGCGAACTCTCTGTTTCAACTCAAACGTTCGGCATTTTTAGTTTGTGCGTTTGTCACGCAGTTTCGGCCAAACGCATTAACCGATTGTTTTGAAATTTTAGTTAAGGAAGTACCTTGCATAACGCCTAAATGACGTATGTGTAAAATTTTCCTTACTTCCGTTTCAAGATGGCGGCTTCTGATTTAACGATTACGAGTTGACGCAATTTTAATCAAATTCATCGGCCGATTGTTTTGAAATTCGGTACGAAGGTACCTTGTAAAAAATCCGAAAGAATCATGTGTAAAATTCTTTCGTTTCCGTTTCAAGATGGCGGATTTAGATTTAACGTTGAGAATGTAAATCCTTTAATACTAGCTGAAAACATCATAATTTTGACCGCTTCATGAAAGAAAAACCGTAAAATTTCTATTAATTGTAGTCTATTTTTCGTAAATATTACGGTTACCGGTTTTGGCGGAAAATGTTACGAGCGCTGTCATGGAGCGCTCTGTATAGTAATTGAGAATATAATACTAGATCTACTGCTCTTTGAACTACTAATTTATGCAGATTTTGATGTTGGTTATGATGAAATTAGATTTTCAAAACGTTCCCATCACGTCAGCATGACAGCTGCTTGCTGCCATTTGTAACAGCTCTTCTCGTGGCAGGTCGGCAGTACCGTATATTTTCTGTACTGACATTGTACATTAAAATACTATTTTGGCTGGTATCCATTTCAATGTAATTAACACTTTATGACCTGTGGAACATAAAGTTGTGTTTTTGAAAACAGATGGCAGCAAATTGTTAATGTGTTGTACTGTGTGCGCAGGGGAATTATTTAATATGCAAATCAAACCCTGCCAGCCAATACACTGTATATTGCCAGTTTATAATGTGAGCCTTCTATTATCACGCATCACGGCAATTACACAATTTCCAATAATAAATTTCATCTCGTTTTGTTTGATAGCAAATTTACATTAGAGAATGAATTATAGAAAGCCATTTTAGTAAATCCCAGACCCGAAACTTTTGAATGAGCGACGATTATGAGCTTTAGATCGGTTTTCGAAAGGTCGTTAACAGTTTTATATAACAGGTTGGCAATTTTAGTCAAATTTGTTTCAAACTTGGCACAACAATCTATTTTGGTAATTAGCTTAAATATATTCGTCACCCAGCAAAATTTAAACAGTTTTAAAATGGCGCCATTCCAAATATTAGACATAATGTAATTTTTTAAGTTATTTTTTTAATATCGAAACTCCATGAGATGAAGTTTTTCTCTGTTGAAATTTTTATTAGATTTTTAAATACCTACTCAACAATCTTTTTTCCAAATAAAACTTTTTTTTTCTAGAGATAGGACCATTTATATTGATTTTCGAGCCCGAAAATGGTGGGATTTACTGGAAAAAAATAAGTTGAATCCGAAAATTATAACATCAACAAATATTATAATTTTTAGAACCGTTTCGAAGGAAAAAACTTAGTACAAAGATTGCTTGTTTATATTTCATTTCACGATGTATAATTTGAAAATATTTATTTCTATTTTATTCAATAAACAAATACATCTTTTCCAAGTAATATGTAACGATAACTAAATTTCAGTTACACATAAATATATCTAATCACTTCAGGAAATCATATCAAAAATCACCGAACTCTGAACTCACCTTAAATATAGAAAACATCCATAGCTCATTTTCATTTTAAATTAAATATCATATTCATAATAATATTGTAACCATAATTTAGGCTTAAGATTAGATTAGATTAGATTCAAACTAGAGGAAGTGATAATACAACCCCAGGCACTGCGGTCAACTACCTATTGTGCAACTAAACCTCTTGAGTACTAGTTTAGCAGATTGATGCCCTTAGTAAGTTCTAACAATCCACTGACTAGCTCATTCTGCTGAAGATCCTTATGGTCCTGGAAATCAAAAACCCTTAGCCTCCTACTGGCAAGATCCTCAGTCATGGATTATTTGTCCTGAAGGAGAAAGAAGAAAGAGGAGATTCAACAATGAGGAAGCCTTTATGAATTTTTTATTCTTCTGGTTCAAGAATATGAAGAATTTCTTTTCATTTCAACATTAAAAAAAAGAATTAGTTAAATATGAGTAAAACAAATTAAACCAACTTAAAACTGCACTAACACGTCCATTTTACATAATATTCAGTATTTAATTGTAACATAATTGTAAGCTTGAAAAGTGTTAAAACTTTTTAACACTAAATTAAAAATTTCAACAGTGGTTTTAATCATCAGGCTAGGGGACATAATACAAAAAAAAACTTATAAACTTTTTTTAGAATTAGTGAAAATTTACAGACTGTTTTAAAACCAACCTAAAGTACAATACCCTAAATTTAAATTCATCATTTTATTTTGTTGTCGTCCATAAATCACCTCAGATCTTTCACCCGCACATCGTCCGTCTAGTTATTAAGTAAAATGAAATGTTAGCATAGTTTTAGAATTCAATTATAAGTTTATATAAAAGTTTGTTTTTAGGAACGTAAAGTGATTATGCATTTGAACGCTAGCCCAAGCATAAACTGAATCCGAGATTTGTAATATTATAAAATAAGATAAATAAATTAATCATTCTTTTTTCACAAACATGCGGTACGATTGATTTTATTTATAAATCAAATTCAATTTTGAGAAAGTTTACTGATATTTAGGATTTGATTAAACATAAAAAATAGTCAAGCATCAACTGAGAGAACATAATTTTTTAATTTGCGTTGTTTTTTTTATCATAATCATTATATGTTTCAGTAGCTATTTACATGGTGCGCGTTAAATGCTTTTTTCGTATTAAAAATAATTTTCTGAAAAACCCATCGAGATTAATTTTTTTATATCGGGAGTGGTATATTCCAGCATTAAATCAAAATCCTTAAGTTCGTTTTCGAAAAAAGACATTTTTTTGTTATTTTAAGGCGAAAAGCCCATTGAGGCTATTATCGCCTCCGTAAATGTAAGTGTGAGTTTGAAGTGTTAAAGTCGTAAGTGTAGTGTTGTAGGAGTAAGTGTTTGTTAGACTCGGGTACCGCGAGGGACGTCTAAATCCTCTCAATAGGTGCAGCTAGTCTGCACCTCCCTGCGGGGCAAAAAGAGACATAAGCGTGAATATATACATACTTAAACGATTGCTCATGTAACGAAGTTTATTTACTGTTGTCTTATACCTTATTCGTATACGATATTTTTGTTATTTTGTTTAGCGTTTTCGTTTAGTTTTCTTGGTGATGCCTTAAGGTTTTCTGATCTCTTGTAAGTTTCTGTTTTTTCAGGTATGACAATTCAGGTTTTACCTTGTTTTTTCTTAGTTTTTTTAGTATATATATAGGCCCAGTTAGCTATACCTATTTTTTTCTTGGCGTCAATACTTTATGCAGTTAGACTAATGAGAACGAGGATCAGTGTTAACGGTAAGGGAAACGCAACGGGAGCAACTGCGGCTTGGACTAAGGACCAGATGAGCAGTTGAATGACGCAGTAGAGTGACCGATGCTTTAGCCACTTCGACCACCGACCCAGTTTATGTTTTAAGAACGAAAGTGGATCCATACTCTCGAAACGTCGTTTATTGTTTTATTTTCACAGTGATGGCACATGTCATCGTTAAGCAAGAATTTTAAAAATAGTAAAAGTTTCTTCAAAACTGTTTTAACGATTTTTACTAAAATTATGTATTTTTACTAACCAGTTTTAGTTAAAAAACATATCTAGCAACATATATAGAATCGTTCGAGAACGACTGACAAAAAAAATGAAAAATTAGTAATAAGAAAAATATAAGGGATCTAATTTCACAAAGTCAGTTAATGTACTAAATGTTTTGGTAAAGAACGTATAAAATAAGTATATATATTTATTACATTGAAAAGTTCAAAGTAGCCACAATGTTTTATGTGAGAAAGTTTGTGCCAATGTTAATGCATTATTTATTTTCCATAAAACGTAATTGAATGTAATCCTTTTGATACAAATTCAATTTGTCCGCACGATGAACGTTTTATTAAAACGACAAAACCAATATATTGCGACCTGAATAAGGCCAACACGTTTCTCGTGAAGTCATTAATAAAAGTTTTGTGTGAAAGACTTGAAAACACGTTGCAGGGTAGAAGGTTGGCATCACTCTGCTGGGTTGTGACGGAATGTTAACGATAAAGTTATCAACATTCCAAATGTCACTTCTTTCAAAGCTAGCGTGCAAATACTGTATAAATATTATAACGTAACATTGTGTGCGACAAATGATCCTTGGAACATTGTTGAAGCTATCGTTCTAGTGGCCATTATCAGCAAGATACCAATTCAACTGAAGCTGCTCGGAATGTATACTTTCCCAATGACGGAGAATAGTATGGATAAGTTGATGAACAGTGGAACGTGTTTTATAAAGTCAACAAGTTCGTTATCCAGCAACAAAGTCCCATCAACAAGTTCAAAATAGCGTCTAAATTTAAAGTTCGAATTTAAAATAAAAAAAAATATTATTCTTAAATATTTTTGAATTTCACCGCTAAAATCTGCGTTAAAAATTATGAAATGAAATAAAATGAATTGAATTTAACGGAGGTCAGGTTCATTTCATTATTTTTATTGCAGTTTGAAAGTTTGGTTAGGTTAGGTTAGGTATTTAACATCCATACTTTATACCAGTTAGATTAATGAGGATGGCGAAGCAGAGGCAGCTGATGGGCATAGCAATCCCATCATATCTTTAGCTCATACTACTCTCACTCATGTACTTCAGACACACACACACACACACTCCTCTACATAACTTGGTTAACTAAATAACTAAATAAAACGACCCGTCTGATGGTGTATCAAACGGGACCCTAAGATTTCTGATGACCTTCCAGTGCACTTTAACCTTACTCATCCATGAGGGCCTCTGTATGGGTCGGCTTCATTTCTCTAGCTACTTAGAGTTAAGAAAAAAATTAATGAAGATAACTGCGGAGAGAAAGCATCTGCAAGCTTCTCAATAAAAACTGCAAAGTCACCAATTTTTGTTTTGTTTTTTTTTTTTTTTTTTGTGTTTAACGTCCGACTATTGTGCACACTTGGGCTAATGCAGACGATGGGATGATTTATAGCGTATGAAATGCCAAGCCCTGGCCGGGAATCGAACCCGGGTCCTCGGGGTGAAAGCCCAGTACGCTATCAACTAGGCCACCGAGGCGGCTGAAAGTCACCAATTATAAGTAGGGTAGTAATCCACAGTGAATCATCTCCTAATATTAGATTTTAAGAAAATACATGATTAGGGAATTCTCCGTAACTGAGTGTCTCAAGAATATAGAAAGGTAACAAAACAGATTTACAAAAGTCACTGCGCAATAGTAACTCTAGAAATTCATTCATTCAATGAGGACGACAGAAAAAATAAAACTTACATCAGTAACTGCAGTCCCGAACCAACAAACGAACCGGACGTTATCTTACCCACTTCGACCATGTTTTGAAAGTTTAAAAAGCAGATTTAGCTCTGATTTTGATTATAAAATCAGATTTAAAAAAATAATAAAAAAATAACTTTTGTAAATTTACTTCTAGCAATATATTAACTTTCGTTCATACATTTTATTAATTAAAACGTGTTTCTATCCAATATTTTTTTGTAAAATTACCTTTCTGTATATTTTAAAAAGCATTGGGAAGACCTAAAATCTTTTAGAAACGCAGACAAGTTGATGCCTGGCTACATATGGACTCAGCGTTTTATTGCTAATATATATAGATATATTCAGAGTCAAACACTGTACTAAAGCTGGGAGATACGTGTCCCGTATGACCGGGCCAATAAAAACTACAATTTTATTACTTATTTTATTACCGCTGGGTGTGAGAAAAGTAATAACAGTGTCTATAATTCATATTTTCTTCTCTATAAAATATTTTTTGCAATTGTATTATTGAATTCAATATTTACTTTCCGTACTGAAAAGTTTATATAAAGTTATTGGGAAGACTAACGGTGGCAATATACGTTCAAACTTGGTTCTGATTTTTAGGCTGATCAGTACTACAGCCTTGTATCCAAACGCCTTCGTGTTATGATTGTCGTGTCACACGCAATTTTAGTGATCGTTTAAAATATAATCGCGGCACGCAGCTGTCTCGCTGACGCGATGGAAGCGAATTTCCAACAATTTTTTTTTTGAAAATCTAACTCGGAATAGCATAAGCGTTTTTGAATTTTCAATAGAATTAAAAAAAATGCTAATTTTGCAGATTTTAAAGCTGATTGCGTTGGTGGAATCGATTTTTAAAAACATTGTAAGTTATCGATTTTTCAAGATATGAAAGGGCCACCATTTTGAAACTATTTAACGGATTTCGCTGGATAATCAAAATTTTTGAACACACACACACAAACACGCTCCTTTGGAACATCATGTATGATGGTGTCTTACGACTCAGCGTACCATTATGAGTAAAAGTCTTTAGATTCGCCAATGACCTTGCAGTGGTTGTTGAAGGGAAGTATTTGTAAGAAGTCGAGGTTCGGGCCAACGAGACAGTGAAGTCGATCCGGAAATGGTTGACATCTATGGGTCTGCATCTCGTCACTCATAAGACGGAGGTCGTGCTTGTGACCAGCAGTAAAAGAGGGAAACAGTAACACTTACAGTTGGAGATATGCAGATAGATTCCGTCCCAGCCCATCGATACCTTGGTGTTTGGGTTGACGCAAGACTCTTCTTCAGGGAACATTTCAAGGTGGTTAGTGAAAAGGCAGCGAACGTGGCAGGAGCCCTTTGCAGGCCATACGGAATCTGGGAGGTCCAAGACAGGCACGCCGCCGACTCCTGGCTGGGGTAGTACGCTCAGTGCTCTTTACGTAGCGCCGATTTGGAGCCACGATTTGACGGTCGCGAGCTATGCGCTCAAGGTTTGTGCGGTACACTGTCGTGCGTTGCTGCGTGTTGTGAGTGGTTACCGAACAGTTTCCTACGACGCTGCATGCGTAGTGGCGGGTGAACCTCCAATGGAGATGATGGCTGGAAAGAGCGAGGCTCTACTGGCGCAAGTGAAGTGCTGAGCCGCGGTATAGTCACACAATGGCAATTATAGAGGAGCAGAATCGGACCCTGGAGACGTGGCAGCGACAGTGGGACGAATCATCAAATGGACGATGGACATACCAACTCATAGATAACATCCAGGATTGGTGCAACAGGGATCATGGAGTTGTGGATTTTTATCTCACACATATTCTCACTGGGCACGGTTGCTTCCGAGCTTACTTGTTCCGTTTCAGGCTGGAAACAGACTCGGTTTGTCTCCTCTGTCTTCCAGCAGTGGAAGAAGATGCGGAGCATGTTTTTCCGGTGTCGAAGATTTGACGAGGAAAGGATGAAGCTGCAAACGTACACCGGAAAGTCTGGTTGCGACAATGACGGCTTCAGAGGCCAATTGGAGGGCCATTGTGGGATTCGCTGCAGTGGTCATGAAGAGGATGAGGGCTGAGGATCGAGGAAGGAGAGCCAACGCTGTAGAAGAGTAGACGGTCAGCCAGTCTACCTTCCCACGAAGTAATGCCTGGCTTCGGTTCCGTGGGGGAGGGGGATTTACAGAGGAGGAATGCTTTTGGTGGTTTTTTTAGTGAGTAAATATATCTTGAGTAAATAAATAAAACTTGAGTTGAGCTTGAGTTTGAACTTAATTTGAGTCCCTCACTCTGGGGTAGTGACGGTACTCTACCCCAGGAAGTCTATAAAAGATTTTTTCAACCTTTTTTGGCATCGTAAAAACACACACACACACACACACACACACACACACACGAGATGTTTATCTATTTTCAAAACGTGTTCTATAGGTTAGGTAGGTCTTAAACTAGGTATAATTTTTCAATAAAATCGTTAAAAAAGTGTTACATTTAAAAAAAAAATTGATTTAAATTCAATATATTTTATAGTATACAATATATTTGCAGCCTTTTATGTCAAAACTCTAAAAAAGTTAATTTATAATAGTAATAGTGCGTTATTAAAAATGTAGAAAATCTTTGGACGTTCGCGTCATAGAGGTTGGAAAATGGAAGACATTTTCCTTGATTGTCTGAATTGCTGAAACTGGAGTGGTGCGAAGCTGTGCGAATATGCAACACATTCGAACATGATTTAATCAAGTTGTAGGTTTGTAGGTCGTACTTCAAAGCGTGCGTATATCATTAACGTATTAATTTGTTAAGCGTGATTAATTACTTCCGTCAAATTAATTACTTCCGTGAGCGTGCGAGACAAAGTTTAAAGTGTATTATTAAATAATTAATTGTAAATTGAGCCGTTTACTACATAGGCTCCTTATGTTATAATTGTAGCCTACTCATATTTAATTAATTTATGTTGCAATTATCATTATGTAGAAAAATGAGCTATTGAAGCTGCCATCATGACTAAATCCGGCGTCGATCTTGGCATCAAGAAAAACATTTTTTTAAAGATTTTAAATTGTTGTTAACTTTTGGTAACGATTTTTTCTTAGCTATATTACCAAAATGGATTTTTGTGCCAAGCGTGAATCAAATCGCACTAAAATTAAAAAAGTCCAAGTGCTACTATATGTGTGTTTAACCAACATTGAAAACGTTATATAAAGGACTGGATTGGTGCTCATTTTAAGGCTGCTTCAGTAGCTCATTTTCAAATGAAATCGGTTAAAAGTAATTGACTGAAAGAAAACTACGTTACTGTATTTACTATTTAAGTTTGTAATAGTTCCTATAGACGCCAAAAGATAGTGCTTGTGATATTGTACGAGTGCCTCTGTATAACCTTACTGCGATGGAAGTGTTTTCAATCTTTTAGTTAGATTTATTGTTTGTTTTGATTAATTAAATAAATAGTGCGAAAAAATATCACACAATCTTTCTCACATTCAATTGTGTCTCTGTAAATTTAACAATTGAAACTACAAAATCGGTATTTTTTTCCAAATTTTAGGCATATGTGAAAGTTTATAGTATTATTGTTTGAAATTATTTCAGTGTTGCCATCTGATTTTAACTGTGTTGAGTTCCAGGTATGGCTTCTGTGTTTTTGCATTCAAAGGGGCTGAGACTGGGGTGAGTAATTACCAGTCTTTTACTTTTAGAAATAAATTTGCCTTTTTTAGAAAAAAATTGCACTACTGTACGTGTTGAGAAAAACACAGTAAAAATGATTTGGAGAATAAAATACAGAACACTAATGTTGATTCAAGTTTATGAGAAGATTAAACAAAGTGTATTTGATGACGTAACGGGCTGCCGTATTACTTGTGATGTCGGACTTTCAGTATTCATTGGTTCGATATACCTCACTGTCGCCGCGTCCTGGAACAACAAGAAAATTTTTAACGTCCATGTACATGCATATCCATCCAATACCAGCAGCGACATATCGGTGCTAACGTCTTCCTATAACTGTTGCCATAATGTTTTGGTAATTGTCTAACACATTCAAGGTTGGAAAGTTATGTTTTCGGATTTTTGCAAATTTCCGTTGAGAAAGAAACTATTTTTTTTTTTTTTTTGTTTAACGTCCGACTATTGTGCACACTTGGGCTAATGCAGACGATGGGATGATTTATAGCGTATGAAAATGCCAAGCCCTCGCCGGGAATCGAACCCGGTTCCTCGGGGTGAAAGCCTAGTACGCTATCCACTAGGCCACCGAGGCGGCTAAAGAAATTATTAAAGCGGCCATCTTAGTAAGATAACAGACCCGAGATTTTGAATGAGACACAATATTTACCAGTAAATCCTTTTTTGCAGGGTTGTTAAAATTAATGCACACACACACACACACACACACACACACACACACACACACACACACACACACACACACACACACACACACACACACACACACACACACACACACACACACACACACACACTCAAACACACACACACACATATATATATATATATATATATATATATATATATATATATATATATATATATATATATATATATATATATATATATATATATATATATATATATATATATATGAAAGTTATGATTTTCGTAATTTGAAGTGGCAACCATCAAAAAACTTTTGAACGAATTTCGCTGCTTAAAGAACGTGTCTAAGCTATTACCAAAATCGATTTTTGTGCCAAGTTTGAATCAAGTCGCACTAAAATTGCATGAGAGTGTTAAGAGATACGTATGCACGCGTGTGTGCACGTACACCCATAACTTTCAAACTTATGCTTTTTTTTGAAAATCTGATTTCACCATTGCAATCGGTGTTAAAATCTGCAAATTTTTTAAAACCAATTGAACCTAAATGAATATGCCAACGTTCGTGATTCATTTTGTTATTTCGAATGTTATTTTTGGGATTTAAATGTTAATTTATGCTAAATATTTTAAATTTTATTAGCGACATTTTAAGTCTGACCTGTACTGCGTACAATTGCAATAATTGTGGAAAATTTCAAAAATATTTCACTTTACCTCCTCCTTTTCGCGGTACGTCGGCTACGTTTCCTCCTTGAGGACCGCTTTTGATGACCGCGCTTTCCACAAGGACATATATTTCTTACCGAAAGATTATTCTGAAACGTTATATAAACCGTGTTCATTATTACATTAATGTTATAAACTAATCTAGGCTGTGAATATAAAAACATAAGGTGTTATATAGAAGCAAATTTCAAGGTACCTGTTTACAACAATGTCAAGGTGCACTAAGAAAAGATTTTGCAAAAATTTGATTTTAATGCCATTAAACTACTTACCCAGTCCAAATTTAATAATGAACGTACAGCCAATACTATTATAGCTAGAGACTTGAAATGTTCAGGGTACATTTTTACAACAATGTCAAGGTACACTAAGAACGGATTTTGCAAAAATTTGATTTTGACGCCATTAAACTACTTACCCAGTCCAAATTTATTAATCAACGTACAGCCGAGACTATTATAGCTAGAGTCGTGAAATTTTCAGGGAACCTTCTTACAACAAAGTCGAGATGCGTTAAGAAAAGGTTATGCAAACATTTGATTTTAGTACCATTAAACTACTTACCCAGTCCAACTTAAATAATCAACGTATAGGCGAGACTATAATAGCTAAAGATTTGGAATTTTCAGGGTTACTATCATATGTAGGGGTGTACTGAAAATGATTTTCCAGTATTCAAACCCTAAAGAGGTAAAAATGAGGTACAATAATTTTTATTGGAAACATATGTTTTTCGACTGACCTTCTTAAAACGTAACATAGTCACTCTTAAATATAAGTAATGAAATATATTTTTCACCATTTCCCAAAACTCATCCCTTAAAGAGATTGAAAGGGAGTAGACAATGTTAAAAAGTGGTATACAATTTTGCAATGAAAATATGTTTGTTTTGTATCGAATATTCTAGACGTAGCATATGCTACGTCTAAGACAAATAATGAAACACATATTTCAACATTTTTCCGAATTCATTCCCTAAAAGATTAAAAATGTAAAAAAGAGGTATAATTAGAGAAAAAGAGTGTTTTCATTGGAGAAAAATATTTTTTATCAGATTTTCTTAAAAGTAAACAAAATATTCTAAAACAAAAATTATGTTACACGTAATTCAGCATCCCCCCTCGAATTCATCCCCTAAAATTACAAAAATATAAAAGAGGTATAAATTTGTTTGTATTGGAGAAAAATATTTTTTATCAGATTTTTTAAAATTCGAATGGAACACGTTTGAGTAAAACAACACATTCAGGTTATAATATTTTTTCATATTCACTGTAAAATAATCACGAGTTTAGATGATCACGCTTTTATTAATATATATTTTTATGTTTCTAAATTATTACATTACTGAAACAGTTTAAGTTTCGTGGGCGAAGCCGCGACGAGTAATGCTAGTAATATATATGATAAGCGTAGCGAGTGGAATCGACAAGTAGACTTGGATCTAAATAATTCGCAGTGTCGGTTAAAGCCTTAATATTCTTGGTTCTTACCTTGAAAGTTGATGTCTCTCCTAAGCTCGGCTTCCGTCTGCCGCCCACCATGGTGACAACTCTGTTTGTTCTGGGAAGCGCATGATTTCCTCCATTAGTTCTGGAGAAAAACGTTGATTTATTGCACAGATATATTTTACCCATAATTTTACGCCAATGCCGGAAATTCAAATACAGAAATTTTGATCGGAAAAAACCCGTTGCATAGTAACGGATATATTTGTCATTGTTTCATATCCTCGGGTGATTCTAGTTTTGCGATAGCCGAAGAAATGTATTATTGTTTATGACTAATGATTTGTCAGTATTTCTGACTTACCGTGACTTTTGCAAAAGTTGTGATTTTTACGATTTTTTTTTTGTTTTCATTATGTACTGTATCATTTAGTTTAAAGGAATTAACCCGCGGAAGATTAAATTTATTACGATAAATTACGATTTTTAGCCATTTATTACGGAACTATATTCTGACGTCCATTTTTACTATTCACCATGACGCTAGTTACAAAGGTTAGTACTTTTTAAGGAATACAAATTATATACGTAACAACTGAGTTAAACACCCAAGAGCCGAGTTGAGTTAGGTTATCAAGTTATTTATTATTTTTTAAAATTATATTCTTTTCAATATTAATAACACGCATTTAATTTATCATTTTCGCCATTAAAAACACATTTCCCACTTTCGTGCTGTAGTCGTTTCCCCACTTTTATATTTTGGATTATTAATATTGGGTATATAATAAAGGGTTTTGGTGTAAAGATTACGAAATTTGACAAAAGTCTAAAAATACTCAGTTTTACCGATTTGTCTACAAGTACACTTGGTACAGTTGTTACGGTCTTTAAGCTGGCACGCTGGTACTATTCCATCCTTCGGGGCCTGAGTACTTTCCTGCGATCTCAGCCTATATGTGCTGTTTATCTTAAACTACGAGAATACAAAGCTTTGGCTTAAATTTGAGTTACGGTTGTCGCCATCTCTTGCATCCTAACTTCCAGCTTCGTCCACTTTCCCAGTGCCATCAGTCTCTCAGATTCTTTTACACCACAGCCTTCTTTGCTTTAATACTTATATTTCTTTTAGACAGTCATCGTATTATTTTTTTGAGAATGTGTCCATTCTAGAATTCGTTTAGGCCATCATCCTTTGAAGGATTCCATTTCATTTTATCTTGATAGGTGTTTCTTATTCGATCTACACAACACTGACGTCAAAAGTCCATCCTTTTCGCTAATAACCACCGTTTATTTGTCCTGTTGACTTCCCAGTTCTTCGGCCTGTCTTGCCTCACGGCTCCGCCTCTACTAGCCGTTTAGAGTAACTTGTTCATCGCGGACAATGCTCAGCTTGGCAAGTATTATCAGAAAAGGTAGTAAAACGCTTTCTTCTCTCCTGTCCAAGGTCACGAATCAGATCAACGTTTTGTTTTGTAGCAATGCTCTCAGCTACAAATGTACGCAGTTTTAGTTTCGTAAATCATGTAATTTTTCCAACCTAGTTGAAGCTACCGGTACAGGTTCGTAATGAAATTGACTTTGCAAACTGCACGCATGCTGCACAGAGCTACAATCCGCCAACAGTTTCCGGCGTAGAAGACTAACGGCAGGATCGCGTGATGCTTGAAACACTGCCGAAGACATTTGAACCGTTCTACTTGCGATAACGCAGGCGCACATGCGATCGAGAAAACTGTTTCTCACCCTCACAGCCTGTTACGTAAATGTCCAGAAAAAACTAGCTATTTTCGCTGTTATAACGTGAACAAGACTACGAAATGAGATTTATATCTTTGGAACACGTATCGAAAGGTCGCTCCTTAAAGTCCTCTTGTTTCCATGAAAACCGACCTTCATTTTTCTCTGTCTTCACATTTTTTCTCCATTTTTTCACTCTTATTCATCATCGGTCTGTAATGGAGCAGTTCTTTCTTGTGGGATATGCTACAGGTGCTATATTTGTTTTCTACATTAATTTCTCAATCGATCGATATATTTTCCTTGATTTAGATACTATACGTATGCCTCTAAGTGAGTGGTTTCAAAAAGGAAAACCTCCGTCACACCCAGGTAACGCCCCAATCAGGCAGTTTGTATTCAATCGGAATAAATTAACGTTTTAAACATTCAAAATACATTTGAAATACAAAAATGAACCTTGACCTACGCCCAATAAATTTTCGGGTTTTCAGTACAGATTTTATCGCTGATTACAATGAAAAATGACATTTTCAAAAAAGTGTTTTTACAAAAAAAAAAAAAACAAGTAATATTTTTTAAGAGATTTGAAATTTGTACCATTTTTAAACAATTGAACGGATAACGGATAGCATTGCTGGGTAACGGACTTGTCCAAGCTGTTACCAAAATCGATTTTTTGCCAAGTATGAATTTAATCGAGTCACAATTACAAACGTGAGAGTACTAAAACACACACACATACGCGCGCACACACACACAAACGCGCGCGCGCACACACACACACAAACGCACACACACACAAACGCACACACACGCACGCGCACACGCACGCACGCACACACGCACGCACACGCGCACGCACACGCGCACGCACACGCGCACACACGCGTACACGCACACACACACAAACTCACGCACACACGCTCGCACACACACACACACACACATACGCGTACACACGCATACGCACGCACACACGCGCGCGCACACACATACATACACACATGCACGCGCGCACACACATACACACACGCACGCACACACGCACGCACACACGCGCGCACACTCGCACACGCGCACACGCGCACAAGCGCACATACACACATGCACGCACGCGCACATACACACATACACACACAAACTCACGCACACACGCGCGCGCATACACACGCACACGCACGCACACACACGCGCGCACACAGATACATACACACATGCACGCAAGCGCGCGCGCACACACACACACACACACACACACACACATACACACACACACACACACACACACACGCGCACACGCGCACACGCACGCACACACACACACGCGCGCACACGCGCACACGCGCACACGCACGCGCACACACACACACAACACATACACACACACACACACACACACACACACACACACACACACACACACACACACACACACACACACACACACACGTCAAGGTTGTCTGGGACTTACCATGATCACCGCTCGAATAGGATATTTTCTATTGGAAATTCGCTAACAAGTGATTAATTCCTTGAATAGGCTATGTACAATAGGCATAGGCATACCTACAATTACAACCAAAACGAAAAATAAAACTATTTTTTTGGTTAAAACCGGTCTAGTAGATTTTAACTCCTAGACGCTTTCCTATAATATATATCAACGTAATATATCAAAGCTTTTCTCATTTTTTCTCTTTTATGTAAGTGATAACTAAGTTTTTATATCTATACAAAATTTACTATCCACAACCATAAAGAACAAAATTAGCATTTTCTCATAAAAATTGGTTTAATTTATCTAAGATTGAAGATATTTTACCTTCTTTTAAAAATGTATTTTAGATTTTTATTCAGTACGACTAACAGTTTTCGTGTTACCTATAAAAAAGGCACTGCCCGTGATCACGGGGGCATTTGCTCGTCAAAATCGTTTCAGCAGTTGCCGCTTTAACGTTGAAAAAACCTGTTTCTCCGTTCCTACTGAATGTATTTCAGAAAGCAATGACTTTTCCGCATCTACTGTTGGCGTACATTTCGTTGGTTATATAAATAAGCCTACAGCTTCTTTAGTTTTCAAACTGTGTACGTCTGCAACCGTACGTGTCACGTGCACAAAGCATAGGATGCGGGGGGAGGGAGGGGAACGTTGCTGGAACATTTTGTGCCGAAATCAAGTTACCATAACGCGGGTAACAGGTACAGATGAAATAACACGATGCGTGTAAGGGATTTGCATGGATTACGAGCTGTAGGCCTAACAAACACATGGAAATAAAGAAATAAAGTTTCGTCCTCCATAATGCAATGCGATACTAGTGCAAAGAACGGTAGACATCACAGTATATCCTTAATTAATAGCAGGCTCTCGTAATTAAGTTATAACAGCGCTCGTAACGTTTGTTACTGGACCAACTTTCTCGGAAACTGTATACTATTTTTACATGAAGCGGTCAAAATTATAATAGAACGGACAAAAATCGTTTTTTTCATAATGGCGGCCATTTAAAATCTTTAAAAATTCATCTTAAATATTTTTGAAAATAGCCTACGATTTCGTTAACGTCATAAGCATAACAATCTGCGTAATAGGCATATAACATTTTCAAACTAAGCATAACAATCTGCGTAATAGGCATATAACATTTTCAAACTAAGCATAACAATCTGCGTAATAAGCATATAACATTTTCAAAATAAGCATAACAATCTGCGTAATAGGCATATAACATTTTCAAAATAAGCATAACAATCTGCATAATAGGCATATAACATTTTCAAAATAAGCATAACAATCTGCGTAATAGGCATATAACATTTTCAAAATAAGCATAACAATCTGCGTAATAGGCATATAACATTTTCAAAATAAGCATAACAATCTGCGTAATAGGCATATAACATTTTCAAACTAAGCATAACAATCTGCGTAATAAGCATATAACATTTTCAAAATAAGCATAACAATCTGCGTAATAGGCATATAACATTTTCAAAATAAGCATAACAATCTGCGTAATAGGCATATAACATTTTCAAACTAAACATAACAATCTGCGTAATAAGCATATAACATTTTCAAACTAAGCATAACAATCTGCGTAATAGGCATAGGCCTATAACATTTTCAAACTAAGCATAACAATCTGCGTAATAGGCATAGGCCTATAACATTTTCAAACTAAGCATAACAATTTGCGTGATAGGCATATAACATTTTCAAAATAAGCATAACAATCTGCGTAATAGGCATATAACATTTTCAAAATCCGTTGAAATTAAGAAATTTTTATGTCACGTCGGTCAGGGTTTCGTATTTCCAAAACAATTTGAAAGCTAATGTAGACTGTAATGCTGTTTATGGTAGTGAAATACAAGTTTCCCAAAAAAGAGTGTAATTTAGAAAAAATTGCTTCCATCACGTCAGCGAAACAAAGAAATGCGTGCGCGATTATTTCCTGTAAAAATACAAAAACCGTAAAAGTATGTAAGAAATTGTTAAGGAACGTCTCGAATTTGCACACTTCATGCTCGTAGGATCGATACTGGATTTACTGCCGTAAGATTTTCACTTGTCTAATTAGTCTAACTGGCATATAGTGTGGACGTTATTGTTGTTGATACTAGGCTACATAATTTATCTGTCGGATAAAATGTCTACATAATTTAAAATGTAGTGTCAAGAATATAAAACAGGTCCGGCAAACGCAAAGGTTTCATTACATCCAGTTAGAAAGTAATTAAAATGTGCCGCCCTCATCCCTCGTCCTGTGGGGGTGGACGAGAACAAACTGCTCGTCACGGCGGAACTAAAGAAAGTAGTGCGCGCCTGCGTTGGCGAGAACAAAGATCAAATTAGACGTAGTCAACAAGTTAATTAAGGCAGCTGCAGCTGTAGCTGTATTTACACGATCTGCTTTATCTCTGCACACTTTGCTGGCAATCACAAAGTCCCCGATATAGAAATGCCGTTCACAGTACTTGGCTTCATGGGTAATACTGAAGACAAAGCTTGTCTAGGTGTGCTGTTGTGCGTTGTGGCACACAGTAATTAATTATATTATCGAGGCGCTCGACTGAAATACAGACGTTATGTAAGCGTAACCAAAATAGTTTTTAAGGAATTGGCGTTGGAAAATGAGTTATTGGAGCGTCAACTGTGGTGTAAGTCTTTGAAATGAGCGCCGATCCTGACTCATTTCAAGATCATTTCAAGATGACATGTGTAGTCGTTAAATTATATATATATATATATATATATATATATATATATATATATATATATGTATGTGTATGTGTATGTGTATGTGTGTGTGTGTGTGTGTGTGTGTGTGTGTGTGTGTGTGTGTGTGTGTGTGTGTGTGTGTGTGTGTGTGTGTGTGTGTGTGTGTGTGTGTGTGTGTGTGTGTGTGTGTGTGTGTGTGTGTGTGTGTGTGTGTCCATATGTGTGTGTAGACTAATGAGGACGAGTGTGTGTGTGTGTGTGTGTGTGTGTGTGTGTGTGTACGTGTGTGTGTGTGTGTGTGTGTGTGTGATGTGTGTGTGTGTGTGTGTGTGTGTGTGTGTGTGTGTGTGTGTGTGTTTGTTACCATTTCAGTCAGATTTGATTCAAATCTTGCACAAAATTGATTTTCGTAATAGCGTAGACAGGTTTGTTAATACAAAGGTTTCCACTGAAATCTTGGAAGTCGGTTCGCAGTGGGCACAAACAATATTAGTATTTTGACGCAACAAAGTGACATCCATTCAGACAAGAATTTATTTAGTATTAGCTCTGGTTTTTCAAATGTATTAAATAAAAAAATATAAACTGAAAAGTCTATAGACAACTTGTATGGGTTCTTGAATTCGTGGAAATTGTCCTGTCTTAAAATAAATAAAATATTTTGAGTGGTCGCAGTTTTGTTTTGATTAGGTGTATGCCTATGAGAGCTGAAAGTAGTTTAACGTCTACTAACAATTGTATTTGACAAATAAAAAGGTTTCCACTGAAATCCTTAATGCCGTGTTCCAGTGAAAAGCAGACAAAGTTGGCCAGCGTGACACAGAAATAAATGAAGCATTTTAAGAGGGCGACATTTTGTTCCAAATAAGCCTATGGTAGTTTGCGATTGCCTAATAATTTGTCACAGCTCCACATAACAACTAAAGAAAGTTTTATAGAAATTCGTTAAGCGGTTTTTTCGTGGCCTATAAATGCAAAAACGTATATCTAGATAGAATTGTTTTGAAACCAATTAAAAGACTTTCATTATTGAAACAAAGCCACCGGACCACATAGTTAAATAATTAGGATTATGACCTACAGACATTCCGTCTAGTGGTCTATTTACTTATCTCTTAAAGGCTACTGCGGTTTCAAAACCTTACTATTTCATTTTCAGGCCGTAATACAAATAAATCCCTCTGTCGAGGTTGACACAAAGTTAAACAAACATTGAAATCACATCCGGACACTCCGGAATGTAACGACATAAGTGTTGCACGTATCGTTTGACCAAACCAAATTAATCGTGTGTATTTCAATCGTGTAATTGTGTTTAGTGTTTGTGACGTGTGTTTTCAATGTTTTGTTTAACTTTGTGACGACCTCGACAGAGGGATTTGACATTTATATTACAGCCTGAAGATAAAACAATAAGGTTTCGAAACCGCGGTAACATTTACAAAGTGAGTAAATAGACCAATAGACGGAAAAATATATCATAATCTTAATTATAAAAGATTTTTTTTTAAAACATATTCTTCTTAATTACATATGTAAGGGGAGTCACCATGCAAAATTTTAATTTTGTAGACCTTGTCCGTTCTTGAGCTAGAGTGATTGACATTTCCTTTTATATGGGAGGATGGACAAACAGTTTTTGTGTGACGTTAGGATTTCCGAGACTACTGATCCGTTTTTTTATTTATAGTTAATATGAAAGATCTTAAAACGTGTGTTTGCAGAAATACTTTAAAATACTCTTTATTTACACTTGGTGAGCGGTTTTCTTTTGCAATTTCAGTTATCAAATTGAAGTAATAATTGCTTATCGCATTAATCATTACATGCAGCTGTATGTAGTACCCACTATCGATACAGTGTCCTCTATCGTCTGCCTGAATATTATCAGGTATTCATTAATCATTCAATTGTGTATTGTTTGTTCTATTTAACATAACTTCAACATTTTTCACTGGCAATAACAAACAGGTTAAGATATCATAACAAAGCACGTGTATTCAGCTAGATTGAAACTGAAATCCAAACAGAACTAGCCTACCTCGAGGCGATTGTTCAACAAATATCTAATTCTGAACAACTGATTCTTGGTTTTAATATATTTTAGATTGTGTTTATCTTTGAGAATTTAATGTTTTCAAGATAAAAAGAAGTACACGAGTGGAATTCGGGGAGTTACCGACAGACACGAAGCTTTTGTTAATGATATCTTTGCTGAATACATAATTAGTTTAAAAATGTGTTTACAAATATTTTGTTTTGTTTAAATAAATAAATACGTGAACCAAGCTTAGATAATATTTACTGTAGCTGTAGTAAAAGACCAGTTGTTTTATATTAATTCGTAACGATCAGCTGATTTCATTGAACAGCTGATAGACTATAATACGTTTCAGTTTATGTTGTTAAAAATTAACAATGTTAACAACAGTTATTATAAACGTTTATATTAATTTCGTATGTATTATAAACGGTTAACGTGCGCGTGTTCTTCAACTAAAGAAAAATACCGAAACCAAAGCAACAACGTTTTCATATTATAAGCGTTTATTATCGAAAAGGAAGAAGAAAAAGTAAGAGACAGAAATACAGAGACGAAATTCGTTTGCTCATTCGTTCTATATTTCCGTTAAATTCTTCCTTGCGGCAGAATTTTTTTCTATTCACTCCTCTCGCCATTAAAAGTTTCGTTTCAAAAATTTTAATTTTTTATTCAAAAAACTGAAACATTGAGTATAACTTCTTTGATTACATATTCGTTTCTTTTTTCCAACAAAGTTTTGTTTTAATAAATGATATTTTAAAAGTGTTTTACATACGTACAATAGAGTAGTCTAATGGGGATAGTGTACGTGTTAAAAATGAATTAATTATATTAAACTTTGCTGCAGAATGTAGGTCAGTGTTGTCTGGCGAACAATGGAAGTAACCGACGTGCGGTAACTGTGGGGCGCACGTCACTGCAAATTCTGTGTTTTAATTTACGTCCTCGCTTATTTCATCCTGCAATTAAGGAACACTGTGCTGGTGACACAGTTTGTACGCTTCAGTTCCCAGTTTAGGAGTGGTCGAAAAACAAACAATAGAGATCTGATTAATCAACTTTATGATTGACAAAATTTCTGTAGTGTTTAGAAAATTTACCCTCGGCACGCAGCTGTCTCGTTGACGTGATGAAAGCTAATTGCCAACGCTTTTGAAAATCTGATTTCACCATCATAATCAGCATTAAAATCTGCATAAATTATTTATTTATTTACCAAACTAATGTATTAACAATGATATGCATGTAACCGCAGAGGGAAACAAATCCCTGTACGTGGACTGGTACCTTAAAACTACATACAAAACTAAACAAAATTCAAATAAAGTTATCCTACAACATGCTTCACATAATCTGTATTCAACAACCACAATCACCAGCCTGTGATCAATAACCACAAATATCAGCTTTATGAAACATCCTTATTTTTAATGTGCTCTTATTCAATGACAATACTTTCATATCCTGAGATAGTATACTGTATACGTGTATTGCTCTTATATAACTGTTCTTCTCACTTATTTTTTATAATTTTTGTAATACCACGCTTTTATTCCTTGTATTATTGCTTGAATTTATGTATATACCTTTTAATGACTCTAACTGGTAAAGTTGAACTAGTGTTAAAGGTTTCTTCTATGTTAAAAATTCACTTTTATTAATAATTTTTAAAATTTTGTTTTGCAATGCGCACAATTATTGTATGCCCAACCCCAAGCTATTATACCATAACTCGCAATACTTTGGAAAAGGCGTAATATGTAAGCATTAACATATCATTATTTATTAGCAAACTTAATTCATTAGTATTTTAAACTTTTAAATTACGTTGAATATAAGACAATTAACTTCAGTTTTATGTCAAATTCAGTTTCATAATTTCAACGGAATTGTTAAAATGCTAAACGCTGTTTTTAACGCTGATTACGATGGTGAAATGAGATTTTTAAAAAGTTATGCATTTTTAACGATTTAAAGTGTCGACCATTTTGAAACTGTTAAGTTTTTATTTTGGTAAAGCACTTTTTCAAATTATTACCAAAATCGATTTGTTTTGCCAAGTTGGAATTAAATCGCACAAAAAATGCAAACGCGACAATGATAATATACATACGCGAGAATTCTAATATGTTTTAGTAATCAGATCGGCGCTAATACAGGGTTCTGGGTCTGGGTCTTACTGTAATGGCAACTCCAATAGTTCTTTTTCTAATAAATATTTCTACTGGTTAGATAACTTTCCTTTATATCCCCAAACACAGTACAAAATAACTAAATATAATACAATGTTTCTGTCTATACCGGTCATGGAAATGTAGTAGTGTCAGTAACATCCGACAGATCGCAGCGCGGTGTAGTTTGGCACAGAAATTAATTTCTTAAAGTTTGAAGTTTTTAGTTAAAATAAGAAAATGCATTAATTACAGAATAAATTAAATATATATGGATTAATCAGAAACATTTTAAATGCTCAATGTACCCTTGTTTATTTGCGAATTTAATCCAAAACCAATTATTAAGCTTCTACCAATAATAAGATTCAGACCCTGTAATGGGCACCGATCCTAACTTCTAGATTCTAAAACATGTTTTGAAGAGTCAATACACTTTTTTGTTGAATATACACATTTTCTTTTCCTAAGTTTGTCAGTTATTATTCCGTTGACGCGTTTCGGATTATGTCCATTATCAAAACTTAATAAAACTAGAAAAAGATAAGAAAATCAGGCGAATAAAGTAATAACATTCTTAGTTATAATTTCGTTATAACCACACACACACACACACACACACACACACGCACGCACGCACATATAGTACACGCATATATATACACACATATATATATATATATATAAACACACACACGCACGCACACACACACACGCACACACACACACACACACACACACACACACACACACACACACACACACACACACACACACACACACACACACACACACACACACATGTAGACATTACTATTACTATAATACTATTACTATAATGTAGACATTACTATAATAGACTACGCATGAGGCAGTAGAACAGTGGACTGACAATTCTGACCTGTAAATCGTCCTTGTGTCATATAACTTGTAAAACTTTATTGCTTAAATATTTTTAAAACAATTTATACGATTTTCTTAAATCAAAAAATAAATAAATAAAAATTAGGATAGTGCTATACGTCGATAGGTATTCACATTATTTTTAGATATACTAAACTTTTTCTAAGTTTGTAAAAATGAATGCTAAAAATCATGTATATATATATATTTAGTACTTTTTTTAAATACTAAAATGTTGGTTTCGTGGTGCTATTTTTTAACGAGTTGAGGTTATTTTTAACGCACCACAATTATCGTTAATTAATCTAAGTATTTAGTTTAAAGAATTCAAGACAGATAGCGTTGTGATGTAGATTCGCAAATAGGGAGCGAAAGTAGGTCAAGGTCGGGGTTTATTGTTGTGCGTGCAAATGTGAGGATCAATCACTGAACGAAATGTTTGTTGTGCGTTCTGCTTCCAATTTGCAAAAAAATGAATCGATACAAAAATACATTTTGGCAGTAAATAAACCCACCTCACTAAATACTTTTGAAAAAGCAACTATTAAAAATTTTAATTATCGCTACACTCAGATATCGTGACCGATACATACTAACGTGATGAAAACGAATTTACGAAAGTTTCTTTTATTGTACTTTTTGAAATTATGATTTCTTCATCATAATTAACAATAAAATATGCATATTTATTATTATTTTAAATTTTCAAATTACCGATACTACGTTGAAAATTTGAAAATGATCCAAAATCCCCGGCTAATTCGATTAATTTTAACAGATTTTGAAAATTAAAATGTTAATTTAAGTTTGCAGTTTTAACGCTGATTACGATGGTGAAATCAGATTTTCGAAGAAATTTTAGACAAAAGTTACGAATTCTTAATGATTTAAAACGGTCGCCATTTTTAAACTGTTTTCCAATAGAAAATCGATAAAATATTAATTTTTGACAACTTTTCGAAAAATTTGTTTCTTCATCAAAATCTATGTACAAATTAATGATTAAAGATTTCAAATTTCATTGTGAATAAGAGTTGAACCTTGACCGCTTGGGGTGTCATTTTAAAAGCACACGTATAGGTAAGGATGATCGGAGCTTATTTCGAGATCACTGCAATAACTTACCGTATTTTCCAATGTACGAGGTGTGTTCAGAAAGTAACGAGAATTTTAATTTTTTGAACGAAAATATTTATTTATTCTTCTACATTGATGTTGTCGCCTTCAAAATAGTCCCCATTGGAGATTATGCACTTGTGCCAGCGCTTCTTCCAATCCTCGAAACACTTCTCAAACTCGATCTTTGAGATAGCCTTTAGTTCTTTCAGCGATGCGCTTTTAATGTCATCTACGGCTGTAAAACGACGGCCCTTTAAGGTTCTCTTTATTTTTGGAAATAGGAAAAAGTCACACGGAGCCATGTCTGGCGAATGTGGAGGCTGGGGCATCGTTACAGTACTGTTTTTGGCCAAAAATTCACGAACAAGCAATGAAGTTTGAGCTGGTGCATTATCGTGGTGCAAAAGCCATGAATTGTTTTCCCACAGATCCGGGCGTTTTTTTCGGATTGCTTCTCGCAAACGGCGTTGAACTTGTAGGTAGTACTCCTTATTGACCGTTTCACCTGGTGACAGGAATTCATGATGCACAATGCCATTAATATTGAAGAATACAGTGAGCATAACCTTCACGTTCGACCGCACTTCTCGAGCCTTTTTCGGTCTTGGCGAGCCAGAATGCCTCCACTGGGACGATTGAGCCTTAGTTTCGACGTCATATCCGTAAACCCATGTTTCGTCACCTGTTGTAATACGTTTCAGTAATTCTGCATCGTCGTTGACTTCATTTAGTGACTCCTGAGCAACTTCCATTCGCTGCTGTTTTTGTTCAAAATTCAACAATTTTGTAACGAATTTTGCTGCCACGCGTTTCATAAACAAAACAATGGAAACAATGTCATGACATGATCCAATCGATATGCTAACATCATCAGCGACCTCTCTAATTGTGATTCGGCGATTGTTCATAAACATTTCTTTCACTTTTTCCACGATTTCATCGGTTGTTGATGTGCTGGGGCGTCCAGGGCGTTCGTCATCTTCAACGTCTTCACGGCCTTCTTGCAAACGTTTATACCACTCGTAAACTCTTGCTTTACTCATAGGAGACTCACCATAGGGCTTTGTTAACATTTCACACACTTTGTTACACTTTATTCCATTTTTTACGCAGAATGTGATGCAAATTCTTTGATCCATTTCTTTTAACAAACGAAAATCGCCAAGCTCATAAAAACACGTCTAACATTAGTGGCTGTCACAGACAAAGTCAACAATGAAAACAGCTAAAAGTTTTAGCATACTTCAAGGGCATGTATACCAACATAATAAAAAAAATATTTGACAATTGGACTCTCCAAGCCCGCGAAATTTAAAAATTCTCGTTACTTTCTGAACACACCTCATACAATCCTAAGCAAGAATTAACGTTTAAAACGCAGTGTTAGATTCTTGTGCTTTAGTTTAACGTGTCTGTATCTAAATTGCCTACCCAGCCCCTTCATTTAACTTCGTAATAATACAGTATACAGATTACTAGGCATTTAAATTGGCAACTTTGTTAAAAATTGTTCTATTTTATCGTCCAAACCTCCTCTTAAACATAACGTATAATTTGTATTGCTTTTTATTAAATGAATATACAGAAAAAATATTTCCCGCGAAAATATTTAGGTTCAACTACAGTGGATGCAAATTTCAATGTCAGCAGTGAACATTCGTACTCGTTCATAACACTACATGTTGTATAGTGTAATTATTCTAATCATAGTATTACTTATGATGTGTGAAATTATATTGTTTTAATATTTCAGTTTTATGTATTGCCTAACCTGTATTCAACTGAAAGTAAGAAGTTGTCATTTTATCCCATATTTTTTGTTTTTGATAATTTTCGGAAAGTTGTGTTTTTCAGCAGTTAGTTACATTTTTCTCAGGAACGAAAAAAAATAATACAATAATTTTTTTCATCTATAGAATCTCAAATACTTTAATTATATTTAAAAATATATAGTGTAAACATTTAGTAAAACATTGGCAAAATATAATTTTTAAATAAAAAACTTTTTTTAAATTTCAAAGTATGTAGAAAATTATGTTTGGTTTAAAAAAAAAAAAGTTATAACACCTCTTACCAATTTTAAGATTTTTTTTGGTGTTTAACTTCCGACTATTGTGCACACTTGGGCTAATGCAGACGATGGGATGATTTTATAGCGTATGAAAATGCCAAGCCCTGGCCGGGAATCAAACCCGGGTCCTCGGGGTGAAAGCCCAGTACGCTATCAACTAGGCCACCGAGGCGGCACCAATTTTAAGAAAACTGTACCTATGTTAACATGGAAAAGGATAGGGGGAAGTGAGTCCTTTTAAAAATAAACGAATTGCATCCTATAAAATGTTTTTGGAATTAAGAAAAAATACCGATTTTATTCAAACGTGACTTGAAAATCGACTTTGGTCACAGCTTGGAGAAGTCGTTACTCAGCAAAATCTGTTCAACAGTTTAAAAATGGCGGCTATTGTAAATATTTATAAATTTGTAATTTTTTATCTTAAATTTAAAAAATCTGATTTCACCCTCGTTATCGGCGTTCAAAATGTCGGTGAATAGATTTGATTTTTGTAGTTTAAAAGCTTAAATATTTTAAAAAGATTTTCGATGTAATTTAAAAGCTTAAAATGGTAAAACATGCAGATTTTTATACTCTTTATGATGATAAAATTTCAAAGAATATAAAATAAAAACATTACTTTTGCAATTCGCTTCCATCACGTCAGCTGTGTGCACGATTATTACGTATAGAAGTAAATGTACAGCAATATCAACTAGAATAACTCAGTTTTGCTTATGTACTTACATTTGAGATTTACTTGAAAATAATGTAATTTAGATTAAATGTTAAAAGATTCCATCGATAGAATTTCGTATTAGGGGAACAGAAAAATGAAGTTATTTAGTAAAAGTGTAAAATAGATTATTTTAATCGTTAAAATTTAAGTATTTGGTGAATTTAAACGATTAACACAAACATTCCCTCCGATTGTACATGTCTTAGCAGTCCAACATTAATTACCGAAGTACCGCCCACACAACTCCCGGCGCCCATATTCTGTTCTGGAGTTTTGCCATGAAGTCACCACTGTTAAAAAGTCCTGCAGGACTAAAATTCTTTATTGATTTGGCAATAAGTTTGTTGCTGCTGGCTTCTGGCTGGTAGGTTATTGACTTTTACCTTGGCAAGAATGTAACCTGCCTGTGAAATTAGCGTAGAAGTATCTCAACACTTTCCGACTTTACGTTATGGAACGGCCATTATAGTAAGACACAAACCAGTGACCTTGAAATGAAAGCCGTTTCGAACTTCTAGAGCAATTACTGATGAATTTCAAAAATCATATGTATATTTATTTTTTAGCATTATTACGTTTACTATTGTAAAAAGTTTCAGAATAGTGATCTTTTATCTTAAGCTTTTGAAAATCTGATTTCATCAGCGTCAAAAGTTACAAAAATTAGCATTTTTATTAGTTTGTACAACAGGATTTGAAAGTTTACAGTAATGTGCTGATTTAAGCTGATTTGATTCTGACTTGGCACGGAAATTGATTTTGATGAAAGTTCCGTTAGATTTGTAACCTCAGTTAGTGTTAAATATTAAAATTAAAGTTATTTGTGGATGTAAATAAAAAGAAGTAACTATAGCAAATCGTTTAAGATCATTTGTTGATGTTATTTTTATCTCGATTTCTAAATTCTTGGAGCACAAATTTCTTTTATTTCAACGTTTATGTACTGACAGGGAGTTTCACACCTCAAAACAGTGTACGACTAAAGTTAGAGCAAATAGTAATGAACACCTTTCAGGGGCTCACACATGTGAGTACCTATTTGGCAATCCCGAGATGTCCTAGCTACATTTCTTCATATATCTGCTCTTGGGTTAGATCCCTTCATCCAAGGCAATGCGAAACAAAGTACGCCAAAGGCTTGTGATACCAGGCGACATCCAAAGGTATTTAACCTTACATGCGAGAATCTTTGTGGGTGGATTTAATTTTTCAAACTACATGTGGGATTTTCATGGTTGAAAAAGAAACCAACAAAACTATGAGCAACTTGCAAAGTATGAGTGAAGTCTTTCGAGCGATTTTTTTTCTTTTTTGTTATTTTAAGGCGAAGATGGTAAAATCAGAATTTTAAAACAATTTACAAAAAATTACGATTTTTTAAAAGATTCTAATGGCTTCCGTTTTAAAAATGTTGAATTAATTTTTCTGGGTAACAAACGTGCTCAAGCTTTTTTTTATTTTAAGGCAAAAAGCACATTGAGGCTATTATCGCCTCCCTAAATGTCAGTGTGAATGCCAAGTGTTAGTGTCGTAAGTGCAGTGTTGTAAGTGTAAGTGTATGTTAGACTCGGATACCGCGAGGGACATCTAAATCCTCTCAATAGGTGCAGCTAGCCTGCACCCCGGACCCTGGAAGCCCAAGAAACGTATACGCAGACTGTGAGAACCCTAGGCTGACCTACTGAACCTGCTGTGGAAAGAGTAAGAGACGGAATGGAACATCAGTAAGGTGACGGCCTATCTCAAATTATATCGAGTGTGCAAACTGAAAAGTGAACAAGCAAAGGCACTTCTAATTAAGCCTAAAAGAAAAACACCTCATAGGGATAAAATCTAGGGTGCAAGAAACACAACCACCCAAATTATAGGGTTGCGATTACAGGGCTGATGAATGGGATCCTTACCCTCCAAGACTAGAGTTATGTCAGCCAAGAACATTGTACCTCGGATGAACCGTGTGTAAACTTTTGAGGACAGATAAGCTTATCAGTAGGCGACGTGACCCTTCTATAAACTCTTGATAAATCAAGATTGATTTAGATCAATCAAAATTTGATTTTGATCAAGATTGATTGCTCAATCTTGAGCAATTGATTGAAAGTAATTGGGGTCTTTGAAGACTCTGAGGATCCAATTGAATGAGCTAGTCAATGAGATTGTTCAAACTCCTTGAGGGAACCGATCTACTGAACACAGTACCTAAAGTTTAATTGCGCAAGGGCTATCGAACTTTGTAATCTATAAATATTTATATGTCTATTTAATGAACTAATTGTGCGATACCAAGCCGATTGTCCGCTTTTTCAATAGTTTTCAAACTGAAAATGTTTTTCAGAAATAAATAAATATAATTTTAAGTACTTAATGTTCCATTTTAACTTTTACATAACTTAATTAAATATCGGAAAGTTTATGCACTAATATTCACTACATGTACTTGATCGATCGTTAAAGTTCTCTTTTATCGTGCAAGTAATGGCATAAGTTTGTAGATATTTGTAAAATGAAATAAGGTCATACGTATCAGGTGTTGAAAGTTTTATGAATGAGTTAAAGTTGTAACATCTTTCACGGTTAGTTTGTGAAAAGTGAAGATAAACGTTATTATTATGCATAAGGTTGCAAAATATTCGCCCTATTTGCCGGTATTCCTCGCCCCTGTCATACGTAAACTAAACATCGATTTTACTATTGCTTGGGCACCTTCATTGTACAACAAAATCCGTCAAACAGTTTCAAAATGGCGGACATTATACATCTTAAACTTATTAGAAATTTGATTTACTCATCTGAATCATCTTTATAAAATGTAAAAAGAAATTAAATTTCGAAATCAATTAAATTACGAAAATGATTCAATTAAATTTTAAATTTTATGAATTTATGCAGATTAATTGCTAACTTCGTAAATTAGATTTAAAATATGAGTTACTTATTTTTAGGAAAAAAAATTCATTGGAAAATGAGCTATTGCTTCATTTATGACAATCGATTTTAACCTCTAGTTGATTTTTATGTTCGTTTAAATAATATATATATATATATATATATATATATATATATATATATATATATATATATATATATATACTAGCATTCGCGGCTTCGCCCACGAAAAATCTGTTTAAGTAATGTAATAATTTAGAAACATAAAAATATATTAATAAAATCGTGATCATATAAACTCATGATTATTTTACAGTGAATATAAAAAAATATTATAACTTAAATATGTTGTTTTATTGTCTTCAAACGTGTTCCATTCGAATACTTTTAAGAAAGCCGATAAAAATATTTTTCTCCAATGAAAACACTCTTATCTCCTATAACTCTTTTTTACATTTTATTCTTTTAGTGAATGAATTCGGAAAAATATTGAAATATGTGTTTCATTATTTGTGTTTCATAGCATATTTATAGAATATACGATCAAAAACAAATATTTTTTCAATGCAAAATTCAATGCAAAAAACTCCTTTTTTACATTTTCTACCCCTTTCAATCTCTTTAAGGGATGAGTTGTGAGAAATGGTGAAAAGTATAATTCATTACTAAATAATTAAGTATAATTATTTAAGAGTGACTATCTTAAGTTTTAAAAAGATCAGACGAAAAACATATTTTTCCAATAAAAATTGTTGTACCTCATTTTTACCTCTTTAGGGGTTGAATGCTGGATAAACATTTTTTAGTGCATCCCTACACGTGGTGGTAACCCTGAAAATTTCAAATATTTAGCTATTATAGTCTTGACTATACGTTGATTATTAAAGCGGTAGCTAAAATAGTTTTGGCTCTGCGTTGATTATGAATCAGTCAGTCAGTCAGGACTTCTTCTTTTATATATTAAGATATATATATATATATATATATATATATATATATATATATATATATATATATATATAAATAAATAAATAAATAAGTATATATAGCTGGTTAATGAATTTGTTCAAACACAATTTTGGTTCAATACACGATTTTGGTAATAGTTTGAACAAATTCGTTAATCAGTAAAATTAGTTCAACAGTTTCAAAATGGCGTAAATTTCAAATATTTAAAAATGTTTACTTTTTTAATTAAAACATTTATAAAAATATGACCTCACCGTCGTAATTTTCGTTAAAAACTGTATGAAGTAATTTTTGAATTTTTAAAGTCCATTGAAATTAAAAATTTGATTTGATGGCTCACAGGTTCGATATTTCCTATTTTCAGTGCAACCTTAAAATTGTAAAATGTTACTGTATACTTGCAGATTTTGATGTTGTTCATGATGGTAAAAATCATAGTTTAAAAAAGAGAGTAAGATAAATAAATTCGCTTCCATCACGCCATTGAGACAGTTGCGTGCCGGGATTAACTTTCGTAAGATTCAAACGGGCCGACAATTTTTAAAACTGGAAATCTGATTTCTTTAGATAACGAACTTGTTCACACTAGTAACAATATCGATTTTGTGATGTTTCAATCAAATGGGACACAAATTGTGAATTCTAGATTGCACGTTAAGGCCACTTTTAATGACCTTTCAAAATGAAATCTAGAGACCAGAATCAGCTCTCATTTCTAGATCTAGGCACTGTTACGTACCATGATGGCTGCTCCAGTATGTAATTTTTCAACGGAAATTCGCTAAAAAAAATGGCGAATTTAGATTAGGCTAATTGTTTCTGAAAATTTTTGAACAATTTTTTTAATGAAAATAATACAACTCTTCAAGTTTCAAACTAATTGTAATAAATTAATGTTTGTAAGAAATTGCTCTTTCCAATTACAAAAATGTTCGTTCATCTTTTTACGGGAAATATTAGCATACACCTAATATGTTCAGGGTGGAAATAATAAAGGTTAGGAAATGGCGGTTGTGTAATTTGAATTTCTGCCAGGAACACAAGTGCAGACCTTACCTAGTCGCTAAGCAATCCATCATTTTAAAATGGCGTACAGTAAAATTCTACCTCAGTAAATATTATTTATGCAGCATTTTGAATTCAACTGTTTTTTCCATTTAGGGAATTCTAAATAATTCGTGTTTTACTTGTCAGTGTTTAGTTATTGAAAAATTAAATTTTTAAATTTAAAATCTTAATTTTAAATTGTGGTAAGTTTAAAATATCTTTTAATTAAAAATAATGTATATTTCTTTAAAATATAATTTTATAATTCTAATCTCCTCATTGAAAGATATATTTCTGTTTGGCTCTTTCAACAGTACAATGGGATAATCGGTTTTATAATGTTAAAAGCACTTTTTATTATCAAATATAGCGTTCTACTAAAATTGTTATTATGTATAGATGAAGATATACAGGGTGTGTTCAGAAAGTAACGAAAATTTTAATTTTTTGAACAAAATATTTATTTATTCTTCTACATTGATGTTGTCGCCTTCAAAATAGTCCGCATTGGAGATTATGCCAGCGCTTTTTCCAATCCTCGAAACACTTCTCAAATTCGATATTGGAGATAGCCTTTAGTTCTTTCAGTGATGCGACTGTAAAACGACGGCCCTTTAAGGTTCTATTTATTTTTGGAAATAGGAAAAAGTCACACGGAGCCATGTCTGGCAAATATGGAGGCTGGGGCATCGTTACAGTACTGTTTTTGGCCAAAAATTTACGAACAAGCAATGAAGTGTGAGCTGGTGCATTATCGTGGTGCAAAAGCCATGAATTGTTTTTCCACAGATCCGGGCGTTTTTTTCGAATTGCTTCTCGCAAACGGCGTTGAACTTGTAGGTAGTACTCCTTATTGACCGTTTCACCTGGTGACAGGAATTCATGATGAACTATGCTATTAATATCGAAGAACACAATGAGCATAACCTTCACGTTTGACCGCACTTGTCGAGCCTTTTTCGGTCTTGGCGAGCCAGAATGTCTTCACTGGAATGATTGAGCCTTAGTTTCGACGTCATATCCGTAAACCCATGTTTCGTCACCTGTTATAATACGTTTCAGTAAATCTGCATCGACGTTGACTTCATTTAGTGACTCCTGAGCAACTTCCATTCGCCGCTGTTTTTGTTCAAAATTCAACAATTTTGGAACGGATTTTGATGCCACGCGTTTCATACACAAAACATTGGAAACAATGTCATGACATGATCCAATCGATATGCCAACATCATCAGCGACCTCTCTAATTGTAATTCGACGATTGTTCATAACCTTCCTTTCACTTTTTCCACGTTTTCATCGGTTGTTGATGTGGTGATGCTTGCAGGGCGTTCGTCATCTTCAACGTCTTCACGGCCTTCTTGCAAACGTTTATACCACTCGTAAACTCTTGCTTTACGCATAGGAGACTCACCATAGGTCTTTGTTAACATTTCACACACTTTGTTACACTTTATTCCATTTTTTACGCAAAATTTGATAGAAATTCTTTGATCCATTTCTTTTAACAAACGAAAATCGCCGAGCTCATAAAAACATGTCTAACCTTAGTGGCTGTCACAGACAAAGTCAACAATGAAAACAGCTGAAAGTTTTATCATACTTCAAGGGCATGTATACCAACATAATACAAAAAATGTTTGACAATCGGACTCTCCAAGACCGTGAAATGTATAAAATTCTCGTTACTTTCTGAACACACCTCGTACAATCCAATCAGCTATCTGCAGATATAAGACCCAAATAATACTCATCACGATCTTTCCATAAATATTTATGAAATTTGGCACGTAGGCTACGTTGTCTTAACTTTTACATGCCCGCTATTACCTTACGACTTCTTTTAAAATTGGTTTTATGATTTGTCTGTGACTTCTTCATTGTGAATTTACCGTCACACTTTTCTCATGTATTCATAAATACTGTATTTGATCCAAACTTAATAAAACTATTGATATTTATTTTGTAATTTTAAAATATGAGTATATATATCTTCAGTGTAGTAAATTTGAAGTAAGAGTCGTTTACCGTACAAAAGTATATTAAAAAAAAATTCCTCACCGTTATAGGTTTGTTTTGGTTTTTTTATTTACTCTTTAACCTGTGGATTTATTTCATTTTATTCCGGTTAGAATTCTAGATTTTTCTTTATTTGCCCCTCGCTCTCCAACATCTAATTTTCCAATAAAAAGTCTTGAGCTAACACCTATTTTTCACACAATAGACATAAATATCTGGTCATAAGGAGAAATATGGGCAATACTGTGTTGTTTTTATGTTCGCACGTATCATTTCAATGTTTAACAGCGCACTGTATTTTATATGAAGCACCCTGAAGATGGTAAATATTTCCGAAACGATTGCATAAACTAACGATTAGCTTTAATACCTTTGTAAATAATTTTGTAACAACAGAACTTGATGGTGTCAGAAGAGTGTAACGCCTCTAACAGTTCTTTGAACTATTTATTTGTTTGTATTATGGAATAAAATCTAAAATGTTAGCTAATATTATTGAGCTGCGAGTTTAACGAGCGGTCTGAAAAGATCGAGACAGGTTAGTTGTTAATAAACCGATTTTTAGGATTTTGTCAATAACTTATGTGGATTGTGTGTGTTTATAGCAAAACACTACACAGTATCGTGGTTACTACATCACTGATAGTACCATGAAAATATGACATTATTTTTGAGTGGCTTTATAAAATTATGTTATAGCCAATTTAAAAAGTTGGTATAATGGGATAGGCTAAACATACTATATACTACTGTTTTGAACTACTATGAGCGTCAGGAGAACAACAATTTTAACAATAGGATTGTGCTTTATTAATTGTAGTAATTCTTACGACACTTTTGTTGTTGGCTGTCAACTAACATTCCACTCACTCTTTTCATCTCGTCATTCAAATTATCGCAACTCTATTTGCACACTGTTGTGTAGCGATGCCTGACTAATGAATTCCAAGTGTGTTTATTCATCCTTTTGTTGTTTCGTTTAAGTTATCTGTTGCAAAAGATAGTCAGTGCGGTAAGAGGGAAACTGCGTCAGCTAAAAGGAAAATATCACACGCGGATGAATTAAAAGCTGTGGTCATGGTCCTCAAAAATTCTGATAAGAGAGGTCCCACTGTAAAATAGAATAAGAAACTGTTGACACGAGAACTCTTTAGTGGCGGTATAATATTTCGCAGTAACATTACAATAGTTAGCGTTAGCGTCAGTAAAGCTGGATGTTTTACGTCAGATATACGATTGGTCGAACTCTTGATACATATTGATAACAGAGTCGTGTCTTTATCAGCAGTAGTAATTCTGCTGGCTAGCAATTTCCTTTCGACCTTATCTGCCGGATGGCAAGTTCCTTATAGGTTTTATCTGTCGGCTGGAAACGTCCTTATAGATCTTCTCTGACGGCTGGTAACTTCCGTATAGATCTTATCTGCCATCTGGTAACTTCTTTATAGATCATATCTGCCGGCTAAAAACTTCTTTATAAATCTTATCTTCCGGCTAGTAACTTCCTTATATATTTTATCTAACCAGCTATTAACTTCCTTATAGACCTTATCTACCAGCTGGTAACTTCCTTATAGATCTTATCTGCCGGTTAGTAACTTCCTTATATATTTTATCTGCCAGCCAGTAACTTCCTTATAGACCTTATCTGCTGGTTAGTAACTTCCTTATATATCTTATCTGCCAGCCAATAACTTCCTTATAGACCTTATCTGCCGGCTAGTAACTTCCTTATATATCTTGTCTGTCAGCCAGTAACTTCCTTTTAGATCATATATGTCAGCTGGAAACTTCCTTATAGACCTTATCTGCCGGCTAGTGACTTCCTTATATATTCTGTCTGTCAGCCAGTAACTTCCTTTTAGATCATATATGTCGGCTGGAAACTTTCTTATAGTTATAGATCTTATCTGCAGGTTAGTAACTTCCTTATCAATTTTACCTGCCAACTAATAATTTTCTTATAGATCTTATCTTTCCTTATAGATCTTATCTTTCCTTATAGATCTCATCTGCCAGCTAGTAACTTCCCTATAGATCTTATCTGCTGGCTAGTAACATCCTTGTAGATCTTATCTGCCGGCTGGAAATTTCCTTATAGATCTTATCTGACGGCTGGTAACTTCCTTATATATCTTATCTGATGGCTGGTAACTTTTTTATTGATCTTATCTGACGGATAGAAACGTCTTTGTCGAACTTATTTTCTGGCTAGCTATATCCTTCATACTGGAAATTTTCTTCTTATGCTATTGTACATATGGACCTCAGGTATTACATAACTCAAGTAGTTATATAATATTTATTATTGACAAAATCAGAATTTATACGTTAAAGATAGACGTTTTGAGGTATCTGAGGCTATTATTACAGCTCAAAATTTCGTGAATAATTTTGAAAGTTGTTTCATTGTTAAGGAAGTTAGCTCAGTTTAATTTTGCTATTTGTTGTGATAATCTAATTGTATTTGTACAATTTTGCGGTTATTAATACATTATTACGGGAAATTGTTTGCTTAATCAGCTGATTGAGTTGGCCGATTTACCCAGATTGTACAAACAAATAGAAGCTGATGCAAACACGCGAATTGATTGCTAGGCCAAATCGATAATCGACTTATACATCGTGGTGTTGTGTGGTTACAATTAAATTGATTGTCAAATAGTACGTTTTGAAGACTAATTTAGCCTATAACTTTTCTTATTTAGTATAGTTTAGTTTTGTGACAAACTATGTTTTATTGCCTTCTTGTTTTTATATTCTCGCTGCTCTGAAAAGTGAACGATTTGTAATCATCTCTAAAAATTGTGTGTGTGTGTGTGTGTGTGTGTGTGTGTACGAAATTGTCAGGTTCAAACCTCTGACGTAGTTTACTGTAAGCATTTCTGTTCTTCCCCTGAAGGTTTTTAGATATCACCTATATAGGCCCAAAATTATAGTTCTCATAACAATGATTTTTTAATTAACAATTTTTCTAAAATTATTTAAAAATAACTAAAGTTTTGAACAAATTGACTCAAACAGACTCATGTCTTGTTCCTCCTAATCCTCCACACCTCCCTCACCCTGTCCCCATGGATCCTCCTCCGTCCATTTTACCCCTTTAGGATTTCATTATCTGGATTTTCCACCCGAGCATCTTTATCCTGTATGCGTTCCTGTCTTCAATGTCTGTTGAATCTATTTCTGCGTCATGTAGGTCTACTCTGACTTGTGTGATCCACGACGTTGTTGATTTGACTCTTTGTATATACCTAAGGATTCTGTTCACAAGTCTCGTTGTTGGGAGTCTACTGATGTTTCCATAGAATTGAAGCCTCCTTCTTCTGATATCTGCTGCCAGGTTCGATATCTTCTCTGTGGTCTTCCGGGAGTGCAACCTGTATCCGTCTTCTGAAAATCTTTGGCCAAGGATCGTCCTCAAGATTTTGCGTTCTTCCTTCAAAATGTCTTCTATGGTACCTTTTGTGTGGAGTGCCAACGTCTCGCTTGCGTATAATGCCTCCGGTTTTATGACTTTGTTGTAGTGTCTGATTTTTTGTGTGCGTCGACATACATTTCTTATTGTAGATAACACGCGTTATACCAAGAGCCCCTCTTCATCCTCAGTAGCCGAACCCTTTGGCTGACTTTTCGCCACCTGTGGGTTCAAGAATTTCTCCCACATATTTGAAGTGCTTGATTCTGTTTATCTTCTTGAATATTGACTGTGTTTAGTTCTTGAATATTTAATTTTGAACAGAAGAATTCGGTTTTTTGAAACGAGATCTGTAGACCGACTCTCTCTGCACATTCCTTTAGGATTTCTATCTGTTTAATCGCTGTTGTTTCATTATCTGTGAGTATGGCTAGGTCATCTGAAAAGCTAGGCACGCGATTTCTGTGTTGTCCTTAGGTCTTCCAAGTTGAACTGGTTTCCAGTGCCCTTCAATTTTAATTCGTTCTCCCATTCCCTGATAACTTTGTCCAACACCAGATTGAAAAGGAGAGGCGAACTTCAGTTGTGATCAGGAAGGGTTTGGAAATTTCCCCCTAGCGATTGCGCCTGTCAGTGTTTGTTTGATCAGTCACAGTGTTTTAGGATCAAGTCCATGTTCTTCCAGGATATTAAACAAAGATTTTCGATCAATGGAATCGTACGCTTTTTTAAAATCTACGAACGTACAGATCACTGGGACATTCCTTTTAGCTTTTACTTGCAATATTGTTTTCAGGTTGAAAACTTGTTCTGTGCACGAGCGACCCGGACTGAAGCCTGCCTGGTACTCACCAATTCTGCATTCTATCTGTTTTTGTATTCTTTGAAGAAGACATGTTGAGAGTATTTTTTAAGTAACTTGTAGTAAAGAAATTCCTCTGTAGTTGTTCAAATCTGTTCTGTCTCCTTTCTTGTGTAGGGGTGAATAAGAGTACACTTCCAGTAATCCGGTAATTTTTCCGTTCGCCAGATATCCGTGATGATGTTTGTTAATTCCTGTAATGAGTTTGGTCTAAGATTCTTCAGAAGTTCTGGAATGTTTCCATCTTCTCTGGATGCCCTGTTGTTTTTCAGTCTATGTATGTGATCCTCGATCTCTTCTTGTGTTGGTGGTAACGATTCGGGGTAAGTGTTGGCACAGTTTTCTTTAGGGTCTGCTGGGTTCGGGGCAATTAAGGAGGTCAGACAAATATTTTGCTAACTCCTGACAGATTTCGTAATTAGTTAACGCCAATGTACCGTCTTGTTTTCTAAAGCACAGATTTTGTGGTGTGTACCCACGAATTTTTTCTCCAAAGGTCCTATAGAAGGTCCAAAGGTCCTATAGAAAGGTCGTATGTTGCATTTGCGGAAGTTCTCCTCTATGGAGTCCAGTTCTTCCTTCATATACCTCCTGTTAGTCTTCCTAATACTTTTAGCGACCGCTTTTCTAATTTCATTAAAACGTTTTATATATATATATATATATATATATATATATATATATATATATATATATATACATTAAATTTCAAACATAAGTATGTATTATTGTTTATGTAAAACGGTTCTAACGATTTTAATATAATAAAGAAATATATCATTTCGGGCTCAAAAATTCGATCCAGGTTTGTCTTATCTTTGAAAAAATTCGTTTGAACAAAAAAAAAAAAAAAAAAAAAAAACAAAAAAAATTTACACTGGCTGTATGAGTATCTACCTAAATATACTAGTTTAATGATAAAACAAATATTAATAAATACTGATCAATCAGCTGATACTTAACCACTCTTTATATTTAATCAGCTGGTATAATAATTACAAACATCAATTATGTTTCTCAAAATTCAATTGGTATTATTAAAATGATATTTATTTGTTTATTTGTTATTTAATAAGATAAGATTAATGACTGTTATATTCAATGAAATAAAACAAGCAATCTACGAATGCGTAACATAACCTAATTTGGAACAGGCTGTATAATCATCTACCTACAAATTTAATATAATATTTCAATAAAGCAAATCTCGATTACCAAATACTAAATGCTATTTAGGCTAGCCTACATTTGAACCAATTTGCATTATAACTGTTAAAGAAATTTTGCGAATAATTTTCTGGGGGAATGTTTAAAAATATAAAATTTTCAACTTAGATAAATTTAAATCAGTTTCATTAAATTAATAACATTAATATTTAGCGTTAAACGTTTAAGTATTATGAAGTTTTTTTTTATAACAAATAATTCGATACATGATTTTATTGAAGAGGAGAAATTCTTAAAGTAATTTATGAAGGAAGGTGTGGAAAAGTTTTTTTACCGGGAGTACGCGTTTATGCGGGAGAATAAAGAACGACTGTCACTCGAGGAGTTTTGCACAATTTGAATTGCAAAAACTCTTCTTTGAATCAGTTGATGTCTTGCAGTTTGGATAAATTATTTTAGATTCTGTAGTCCTAATGAGATCAATAACTTGTGGTTATCTGTTATTATACTGCAGCAAATATATAAGTTAGCATGATGATCTAATACATTAGGCCTATCTGTGATACAAGATGTGGATATGGAACATAATTTCGGATTAATGGATTAACGGAAGTGCTGAAACGATGGCGGAACTCAGCTTCCTCGCTGATGTAAATAAATGACTGGAAGCGAAATTCATTTTTAACCATCATAATCAGAATTGAAATCGGAATTTCACGTAAAGTTACATTGGAATTTCGAAAACGAGTCCTGATCTCTGTCAGGTTCGTGTTATTTTCAAATGGAATCAGTTGAATAAAAAACGCGAATTTATGTAGATTTTAACGCAGATCACGTTGGTGAAGAGAGTTTTTCAAATGTGTGTAAGAAAACAGTTGTGATTTTATAAGATTTAGATTGGCCGCCATTTTAAAACTTAAAGACGAACTTGTTCATGCCATTAACAAAATTGTTTAAAAAATATAAGTTAGCAAATTCAACTTTTAAAATTCATTGAAAATACCAAAAGTGAACCATTACATTTGAAGTCTTAAAAAAAGGTTTTTCACAAATCTTTGAAAATCTGATTTCACCATTGTACTCAGCTATGAAATGTACACAATTCAGCATTTACAATTATTTAATTGAAAATGTTAGTTTATGCAGACTTTAACGCTAATTACGACGGTCAAATCAGAATATCGATAAAGCATTATTGTGAAATTGTCATTTTTTAAAAAAATCTCTTCCTTCTTGTCAGCGAGACAGCTGCGTGCTGCGATTATGTTTATTTTCCAAGGATGAAAGGAATAAAGAAATTTTAATTAAAGTCTGTACTTAAAAGAACATGTTCACAACCCCTCCCCTTCTAATGAAACTGCCTTGATCGCCAAACAAACACTGCTACTGTATGTTATGTATATTAATATCTTGCTTCCAACTTGTGTAATAACACTGCAAAAACTTTTTAACATTGTATTAATTACATAACATTACAGTAAGTTTGGCACGAATGTATGTGTACTCTTTGAACTTAAACCTTATTTATTATTACTGAGTTATTGTATTATGTGGTAAAAATAAATAAGTGAATTTGATTTTATTTAAAAGTATTTAATGGTAACTGATTTGACGTTTTCATAGATATATTTGACGAATTTATATTGAAAATGAGCTATTGGATGTTAGGTCCTTGAAATAAGTGCCGACCTTGAACTCGGAAGTATGTGTTAAAATCGTAGTCACTGCGATCGACGGACCTGTTGTGCATCATCCTCTTAAGTACTAGCTCGGCATATTATGTCCTTAATAAGTTGCAGCAATCCACTGACTAGTTCATCCTGCTGGAAGCCTTTAGGGTCCTGGAAACCAAAAACCCTTAGCCTCCTGCTAGCAAGAGTCTCATAATCATAAATCATGCAGTTTACTCCTCTTTCGTACACTGTTTTTCTGTGGTACATATTCACCCGTCCTATTCATATCCACCCTTAGATCACAGTGTCCTGTAATGAGCCCATGGTTTTCTTACTGCAGCTCTAAGTATTCTATGAGGAACCTTTCTTAAGAGGCGCTTGCTATGGGAAAGCAAAAACGTTTTCCCATCTTGCCTGGTGTTGCTTGTTAATTCACCTGCTGATAGCAGATCCGGTCAACAACAGGGAGATCCCTAAAGCCGGCTTGGGTCCAGTAAACTCGGATGTAGATTCCAGTTTAGCCAGTCAGTCTGTCTCCTCATTACCCTCAACTCTCTTATATATACATACCTTTAATCCAGAAAAGAGAAAAGAGCAGCACGGTTTTCCAGGCACAGAGAGTTGAGGTTCTCCGATATTCCCAGACCAGCTTGAACTGAATTATAGAACTTGCAAGTACTTTAATTGCTGCCTGACTGTTGGTATAAATATTAATTTGAGTCCTTTTGAAGAACCTTCTCAAATTCTTCCAAATACAATCATTAATGGCCATTACCTCAGCTTGGAATACTGTTGCATACTGTTTCAGGATAACAACTCTTTTCATCCTAAATCTCACACAGTACATTTAGGAGCCACCAGTGCCTGTTTTTGTTTTGGTGCCATCTGTACACCATACTAGGTCTTCAGAGTTTCCCAACACACGATCTTCCTCCTCATCTCCTCATCTTGTGATCAAAGTATCTAGAAATCATGTTTTATGAATATCTGATTAGTCCCAATCATTAAAATCGAGTTTCTGAATTTTTCTGTGACTATGACATGCCACAAAGCTGAAGGTAGCCAGACACCACTTTCCTGCAGTCTAAATGCTGCTTTACGTGTCTCCCCCATGACCTATGTCAATGAAGGAAACCCCAGAACGATTTCCATAGCCACCGTTGGTATGTTCATACAGCCGGTTATGCACAGGCAGGCTAACTTCTGGATATTAGTCAGAGATTCTCTGGTCTTACTCTGCTCGGTCTTAGTCCACCACAGTACAGCACCCATAGCACACCGTGGGTCTAATGATCCCAGTGTAGATATACTTCATCATGCTTGATCTCAGTCCTTACCATTCTTCTAACTACCATCAATGACTTGTTGGCTTTTCATATGATGCGTCCAAGATGTGCATTCCTGGTTAATTTGGAGACCAATGCCAAACCTAGATACTTCACCTTGTTCGCAACAGAGGCTAAAAATCCTGTTTTACCATCGTGATTACCATTAAAATTTGTATAAATCATAATAAAAATTGAATTAATTAAAATAATAATCTTGAGGATTTTAACGATAGTGAAATCAGATTTTCAGAAAGTGTTAAATATAAAAAAAAGTTATTGTTATATTTTGGAAATCAGTTTTCGTAACGCCAGCGAGACAGCTGCGTGCAGACGAAACAAACTTTTTTCGGACACAAAACATCTGAATAATTGCCTAAAGGATGAAAACGAAACTTAGAATATTGCTTTTGAATGTATTTTTAAAAAACCAGCTGATATATGAAGTTAGGGTTTAATTAAATGTAAGCCATTTTGTGTAACGTTTTTAAAACTTTATTATTAATTACTTTTTTAAAAAACATTCAACAACAATTTTGAAAATACTTCAAGAATCAGTATGGAATTTCAGATTGTACCCATGGGAAATCCAAAATAGAAATCAAACAGTCGCTGGATTGATAAGAGCAACAATGTATTTGTGTGAAACTGACGAGTTTAGCATTCAGCACAAGTCACGGTTCGGGAGAAAAACTCAAGTTCAGCTCCGGAGACAGGGGTTGTTTAAGCCTCGTTAATCTTCCCTTGTTTTATTGGCATGCAACTTTTTTGTCTGAGTTTCCTTTTCTCTAACTGCAAGTTAAAAGCTTTTGGAGAAATCAAGAACATTTATACTTCTCTTGCTATGAAGGAACATATAAAAGAACATTTCAAAATGTTCCAAAAACAATATTACCGATTGTTGTGATAGTCCTTTAATGCTAAGTATGGTGTGATTTTTTTAAAAATTGGAAAATGAGCTATTGTAGCCGCTATTATGGTAAGACCCAGACCCAGAATTTTGAAATGAGCTCCAATCCTATCTTTATATCATTTTTTGGTTGGTCGTTAAAACTACACAGCATAAATATATAAAAGTGTTTGTGTTTGCACTTTCGTTTTCATACTTTTGGTTCAAAAGTAACACAAAAATCGATTTTAGTAACAGCTTGGATATGTTCGTTTCAACCAAAATAAGTTCAACGGTTTCAAAATGGCTGCCATTTCATTTCTTAAAAAAATATTTACTTTTTATGTTTCAATTTTTTGAATATCTGATTTCATCGTGGTCAGCGTTAAAATCTGCAAAATTTATTTAATTTTTATTTGTAATTAAATAATAGTATTTAATTTTTCAAACTCTTTTAAAATTTTTAATTTAATTTGACAATGGACAGAGTTGATTGTCGTATTTCCAATATGATTTAAACAATTTAAACTCTGACAGTTTATGCAGATTTTCACGCGAATTACGATGGTGAAATCAAAATACTGTGTGATAAAGTTTTTGGAAATTGGTTTCTATCAAGTCACCGGCGTGACAGGTTCGAGCCGCGAATTATTTAATATTAAAAAAAAACTCACTAAAGTACGACAAATTTCAGCGAAGTTTCCTTAAACTAATTATAACATTTTTTAATATTTAAATTTAATATTTTATTTCCTTAGAGAAATTAAACAAAGCAAATTGAAAAACTTTATTTTAAAACTTTTTTTTCAATTTAAGATCAAATATATTAAAATATTTATGATTCAATGAATAAGATGATGTACTGTACTGTTAGTTTTAGTACATAAAGCTGAGTGCTAATCCTGACCATTCATCTAGGACACGATTTGTGTATATTTTATATATACAAGGATAATTATATAGCCTATTGGTGTCTCGTTTCAAGTTCCTGGTTTAGGTTTTACCATGATGGTCGCCAATAGCTCCAATAGCTCATTTTATTAAGGATAATATTTTGATCATAATATTAATATCAGAATTAAATTAAATTTTCCCAAATTGTGGTATCAAAATAAAATGGAGGGGTTGAATAGAGTTCTCTGCCAAATGGCGTATCATTTAAAACTACATTTTTAATTAAGGTTTTTGCGTAAACGAAATACAAATTTTCTGTTTAAATTATGTATTCATTTTTTGTAGAAACCTTGTTATTTTAAGAAGTGAAGTAAAAAAAAGTATGTTTGTTTTTTTAAGATTATAAAAAAATATTTTGATTCTTGCGTTTTTTTTCATAAAATTGATCGTTTTAGCGTTATTTGGATTAATGCATTTCAGATGGCAGCCATTTTGAAAAATATTATTAGATAAGATTGTTTATTTTTTATTAATTGGCTTTTATCTTAATTGGTATCGTGCGAAATTTCAAAATAATTGGTCAAAGTATTCCGGCGGTAAATAATATTTAGTGAAACAAACAAAATGGCGGCTAACAGGAAAACATAACATTTCCGAACCCATGTTTATAGAAACGGTTTTCGTGCTTTTTGTGTAGAAATACCACTGCAAAAATTTGTCAGCTTATTTTAGAAACATCCGATATAATTTTAGCTTTTAATAAAGTGTAAACAATTTTGTGTAACGCTTTTAAAACATTATTAATGACTTCTTTTATAATATTTACAAGCTTATGAGAGCAAGATGGTAATATACTGCTTATGCTTGTTATTTATCTACCTGAATATAGGTTACATACCCACAGGTTAGAAGCTTCAATTAAACAAACGTGATCCTCTAATGCTTATTTTACAATTAAAAGCATTACGAAACAATGTTTGTTGTAGATTTTTGTACAAAAATAGAGAAGCGATGCAATAGTAAACTTTCACACAATTGTATCTAATTCAAGTCAAATGTTTCCTCTTCTTCGGGTGCCTATTCGTATCGAATATTGGTGATAATCCTGGATATAATTTTGTTCACGGCTGTTTTGAACAGTTCGGTGGTAGTTTTTTAAGAAGAATATCCTTTATTTTTGTTTAGCCATGATGTCCTTCTCCCTTTTACCACAGAGAACTTTTCAGGACTTGGAGGACGGATTTCAGTAGGTGGTATTAGTACGTTGAAAGCATTCACGTTTTCTTCCTTTGATGGTGTTTATTACTTCTAGATCTTCCATCTCTGCTCTGTTGGTCATTCTTTCTACTCATGAGATCCCCAACACTTCTATACAACCACATTTCGAAGGTTTCGCGTCTTCTTCGTGTTGCTTCCAGTTAGTGTCCATGTTTCCATTCTAATGGAACGTATCTAGAAGACATAGCACCGGAGGAGTCTACTTTTGATATCGATTTTATGACTTTGAAAGTTTGAAGGCGGCCTTACTTTCTCTGTTCTGCATCTTATCTCCTGTGAATAGTTCCAATCCTCATTTAACACGGTTCCCAAGCAGGTGAACTGTGCTACCCTTTCTATTGGTGTCAAGTCAAATGGTATGTACTTATAATCTCCTTATCTATAAAATTAATAGTAAAAAATTAAAACAATCATTATTTTCAAACAATAGGAAAACATGAGACGTATATATTTACACTTCCCTGTACTTAAACTAAGAGCACAGTTTCTCCGTAAGGCAGTTTCTCAACTGCGAAAGTGAATTTAGATTTTTGATATAGATTGACAGTGTTAATACGAGGGTTGATCAAATATAAACGAGACTGATTTTTTTAAAAAATTATTGCTTACTTACAAATTATTCTTGATACAACTTATTTTTCTACATAGTCTCCCGCACCGGATTGGAAGTTTTTTAATTCCATCTTCGTAAAAAGTTCTCGGGCGTTCATTGAGCCATTGGAGCACGAAGGTCTCCACCGCAGAATCGTCTTCGAAACGCTGGCCTCCATGCGCCTCTTTGAGTGGCCCAAACAGGTGATAGTCGCAGGGTGATAAGTCTGGACTGTATGGGGGATGTTCCATTGGTTCCCAGCCAATTTGATCGAGTTTAAGCCTCGTAGCGTTCGCCGAATGTGGTCGGGCATTATCGTGAAGAAGAATGACGTTTCTCGCCGGTTTAGATTTCCTTTTCCTACGAAAAGCTGTTTTGCGGCATCTAAAACTTCGCAATAATATTGTGCATTTATTGTGCGTCGTTGATGGAGGAAATCGACGTGAAAGGCGCCTTGATTGTCAAAAAATACAGTGGCCATTACCTTCCCGGCCGACGATGGTGATTTGGCCTTCAGAGGCGCCCTCTCTCCCCTCTTCCGCCACTCCATACTTGCCTGTTTCGACTTGGGAGTGTAATGGTGAACCCATGTTTCGTCACAGGTGACAATCCGGTTTAATAATGCCTCACCATCTCGTTCAAATTGGGTCAATAGTCGCTGGCAAATCTCCAAACGATTCCGTTTGTGAACGTCGGTCAAAATTCGTGGAACCCACCTTGCAGATACTTTGCTGAGTTCCAGGTTTGATGTAACGATTTTTGAACGCTACCATAGCTCAACTGGAGTTCATCTGCAATAAATCGCAGCGATATACGTCTGTCTTCGTCCAGGAGCTTCCGAACAGCATCAATGTTTTCGTCCGTGACGGAAGTGGTCGGGCGACGATCATGGCTGAGGTTTTCTACTGCTTCCCGTCCTTCGGCGAATTCCTTGTGCCAAGCAAAAACGCGAGCTCTTGACAGGGTCCTGTCCCCGTATTGAGCCGTCAATCTACGAAAGATTTCAGTCGGATTGACCCCCTCCTTGGCCAAAAATTTAATAATAATTCTCTGCTCCACGGAAACGTGCACTTCACTCTCACTCATTGTATAGTTTTATACTGAAGGGTCCGAACGGAAATGTTGCCCGTCTACGCCCGTCCCAAACCTCCCAGGCTACCTGAAACCCCACCCTTTAGAGTTCAATGTCCAACGGAAAAGTTTTTAGAAAGTCAGTCTCGTTTATACTTGATCAACCCTCGTAAAAACGCTCACCATTGTAAAGGCCAAAATGTATTCAGAAATAATTGCAGTACAGCTTCTTATTCTTTCAACAATTTATTATAAAACTCCACTTTTGCCAGAAGTAAATTCTCCAACATCGATACTTCCTTGTCTCTATAAATCACTTCGAGTTCTGACGCCTCTTCAATTCCAGTTTTTGCGCGATAATTTATACGAAAATGTAGCACATAGTACTGCATGCTGACGTAAGCTTTTCCCTGGCCGTTGACGCAGATCCCTCGTCCTCATTAGTCTAGCTGTGAATAAAATATGAACGTAAGGAAAAAATAATCTTTATAAAACGCCAGTGATAAATTCTTTGTTTTCAGTTCAGGCTGTTCAAAATATAACACATCTTTCTGATTATGTTTTCTTCTATGTTTTTTTTTTATACTGTGAATGAAATCTATTTACATTTAATTTATGAGGCATAATAACAGCTGGTAATGGTTTATTTATTTAACAGCTGTTATTGTTTATTTCACTGTTATTTTTACATCAATCGAAAAAACCCTGTAATATGGTTTACACATTACAGCCAGGCCCATAATTCATATGCAGAAAAGTACGGTATGGGTACACCAAAGAAGCCTAACATAATGCGGCTGTACCACAAGTTCCAAGAGGCAGACTCGCCAAAGTAGGATGCAATACTAAAGTGTGTAAAAACCAGAAATGTTGGATGACGTGCGTGCACATGTTTGTAGTCGCTAAAAATCTGTAAACTCCTATTTAGTCAGTCTGGTCTTTCTGATAATGTCCTACGGCATTGCGCTATTGTTTAAAGATGTTTCCACATAAAGGACTCATGCTTGGAACGGGTTATTTGTTTGTTTGTTTAACGTCCGATTATCGTGCACACTTGGGCTAATGCAGAAGATGGGATGATTTATAGCGTATGAAAATGCCAAGCCCTGGCCGGGAATCGAACCCGGGTCCTCGGGGTGAAAGCCCAGTACGCTATCAACTAGGCCACCGAGGCGGATCCGTAACGGCTGGTCCTACGTAACCTATGAGCAGGTAGTATACCGTACGAACATCAGTTGGCGATTGTAGATAGGTACAGTACAAAGGTTAGTTGGCGATTATAGCCTAAGGCAAGACAGTAACCAGTGCAAAGGCCAGTTTGCGAGGGCTCCTATTAGCTACGCTGGGAAGAACCGCTCGCTCCGAGTTCTGGGACCCGACTGACTAAGAACGGGTTTCTGCGCATGCGCGGCCCTCAACAGTATAAAAGGAGGCCGCTGTGGCTGCAAAGGGATCAGTTTTTCGCCGACCACTCGATAACTTTTGGCAGTCTACGACAAATCATCGAACGAAAACGTATACTGGCAGGAAACATGTGTCGTATACCGAGGTAGGAATTACTGTAGAATTAGGATTCCGAGAGCTCGAGAATAGCGAACACCTGGAAACCTAAAGCTTCCTTACCCTCGAGAATATAGAGATATTGAGTATCTAAAACTGCCTTACGCTCGAGAATATTGAGCGTCTAAACCTTCCTTACGCTCGAGAATATTGAGCACTAAAACTTCCTACGCTAGAGAATATTGAGCACCTAAAACTTCCTTATGCTCGAGAATATTGAGCGCCTAAACCTTCCTTACGCTCGAGAATATTGAGCACCTAAAACTTCCTTACGCTCGAGAATATTGAGCACCTAAAACTTCCTTACGCTCGAAAATATTGAGCGCCTAAACCTTCCTTACGCTCGAGAATATTGAGCACTAAAACTTCCTACGCTCGAGAATATTGAGCACTTAAAACTTCCTTACGCTCGAGAATATTGAGCGCCTAAACCTTCCTTACGCTCGAGAATATTGAGCACTAAAACTTCCTACGCTCGAGAATATTGAGCACTTAAAACTTCCTTACGCTCGAGAATATTGAGCGCCTAAACCTTCCTTACGCTCGAGAATATTGAGCACTAAAACTTCCTACGCTCGAGAATATTGAGCACCTAAAACTTCCTTACGCTCGAGAATATTGAGCGCCTAAAACTTCCTTACGCTCGAGAATATTGAGCGCCTAAAACTTCCTTACGCTCGAGAATATTGAGATCCTAAAAACTCCTTACGCTCGAGAATATTGAGCACCCGAATCCTTGCTCCCATAAATTTGCACAGCTACTTAATTTTAAAACTCAAAGTCCCTTTTGGCGGTGATGACTTAAACATGGGTGAGCAAAATCATAAAATACTGATTTTTGTCAATGAGCCCAATTTATAACTGAGCCAAAAACCTTACATAAAGTTGAACCCTGGACGATGCCTATGAATGCGGACGGCTATCCGGCGTTAGTCGTAACGAAAGCATTTTAGCGTTACATGCTGTTCATGCATTGTTTACTCAGGACGATATAAAAGTGAAACTTTCTGTCAGTGGTTTATGTTCTTTGTAACGCTCGTTGAAGAAGAGCACAATAATTGGTTTGGTCTCACTAAACATATTTTCATCTTGATGAATACGTAAGTACACAGAATTATTGCATTTTGGCTACGAAAAATCTAGAGAGGGCGATACTTCACTGACTGTGACTTTGTTACAGTCAACAACAGTGGCGAACAGAGAAACGTATCTGTCACATGATTGCGGTGACTCATGGCCCATTTACAATATGCCAGTCGGCGTTCGAGTTAAGTTGCCAGTCGCTGGATGCCGGCGGGTAAATGCTCCACTCTAGTCACTGACAGCTAGTCCATACAGTCGCTGGAAGCTCCAGTAGAAAAATATTTTGTTTTGCAGGCGCTCCGGCTTCCTCTTTTATCACTCTATCGCACCGTGTAAAAGACAACTGCCATCCGCCAGTCGCTGGAAACATTCAAACACGTGGATTACCTTTACCTTTATCAGGTTCTGTTTAAGTAATTAAAAACAAATAAAAATGGCCTTAAAAATGGTTGGAGTGAGGAAAAAACTTTGACATTGTACAGTTGTACCGTGACCACGAAAACTTGTGGAACATATATAGTAAATATTACTGCAATCGGGAGGCTAGGAATCTGACGCTTCCAAAGTGTTTTTATTTAGCCAATCTCTTATCCATGTTTCTCGTTCTGTAGCTCACGATCAATATTTCCAAGAGCCCTGTACACAAAATTAAGGACTCTTGAACATACTGCCTTCTGTACGGACATTCCTTCCGATGTTTCAGCCATTTTCAAACAAATAAAACAAATCAACCACTTTGTCGTCCTCAACCAAGGAATAATGCCCGGCCAGTGAACTGGCTTTCCAGTTGCTGCATGCCAGTTACCTTCAAGTCGTTTTTCAACTGGCACGCCAGTCACTGGAAACGTTTAAACTGTAAAGCGTCAGTAAGCTAAGGTTTCAGTCGCCGCATTCCAGTGACCTTTCGGTCGTTTTAAACTGGCATACCAATCACTAGCAACGTGTAAATGAGCTATAAGTATCGCCTAATAGAAAATATATTGGCGGAAATTATGGATTGTATTTGTCATTAGTAAATTGTATTTGTCCAGTTTGTTCGCTTGTGCTGCGATCTTATGGAGATATTTGTTAACAAAATACTCCCCAAATCAAATACGTTTGACAGTGTGACAAAGTTAGAGTTGGTGAAAGTATCCTTTATTTCTACGAGTTAGTAATTTCGGTATTCGTGCGTTGATATATTGTACTGGCTACGAGTTAGTAATTACGGTATTCGTGCGTTGATATAATAAGATTAGCGCTAAGGAAAACTTATAATAAAAAGGTTTATAAAGAGGTTTAAGTTGTTTGTGTAAAGATGAAGTAAAGCAGTAAAGTTTCTGGTTCCTCTTTTAAAAATGTGTTACAAAAGTGTTAGAAGAAAGCTTTTGTTGTGTAGACTTTTTCTGCCTTTCCTAGATTATTTCTCAGTTTTTTATTTGTTGACGTGTTTCGTACGATCTTCAATCATTATCAAAACTAACTGAAGTAGACTAATCCGAAACGCCTCAACACATACAAATTTGATAAATCTAGAAACTCAAGACAGATACTCAGCAAGATAATATTATTCTAGCAGAAATAAAAAATAGTAATAATTTATTAATTTAAGCGATTATTGTTCTATAATAATTATGTTTCTTGGCGTATTTGATTTGTTTAGATAAAGAATAATGTAACATGTGTTTTAATTTTAATTGGAAACATAACCTAGTATTAATCAAAAAAGCTCGCATCGTTGTCCATTAAAGTAATAAATTTTATACAACATTACAAATTAATACTTACAAGACTTTCAGCTTACAATAACAGTAAGCCATTATATTATACAGTTGAGAGCTGTATTTATAAACAAACAATAACGTGCAATTCTTCCATAAATCAACGCATTGAAGTATCTACTAGGCCTACTTTACTACATCGACAAAAGTATCAATTGTGACAAGTCACATGTATTTTTGATTTTTTTTGTCACTGTAGTCACAGGTATTTAAAAGTCACTGATATTCCCACAAGAACAATCTACCAGTTACAGAACATGTTTAAAAACATGCAAAGCCGTATTCAGTT